>NJRP01001917.1:0-16563 GCA_003063835.1 Aphaenogaster floridana
CTCCTCTCCCGCTCTCCCTCCTTCTTTCTCTTCCTCCCTCTCGTTCTCTACTCCTCTTCCTCCCTCCCTCCCCCTTCCCCAAAAACATAAGGAAATAAACAATGTTTACTTTAAAAAATATGCACACCTTGTGGCACATTTGATAAATGCAGCATTTTTGCATATGCAGCGCGTTTTTAAAACGTCTGTAGGAAAGCAGGCTTGGTTTACGTTTACAAAAATTTCTCTTTCATCAAATAATTATTTCAATTAATTTAATTAATTGTTAAAAATTGTTAAAAATTAAATGTTATTGTGAAAAATCGCGCAAAATTTGTTTATTTAATGTTAAAGTGCTGCTGGAAACGAAAAAACAATTATGCAAAAATAGGAAAAAATTGCACACGGGGATTCAAACCTGCGATCCCGCGCTTACAAGACGTGAGCGCTACCCGCTGAGCCACGCAGTCGCTTCGATTATCGCCCACCGCGAAGTGTTAAGTCCTGCTGGAAAGTCTTTCACATTTATTTTTGGACGAATGCGTGAGAAGCGCGCGTTAAAACTTTGACACAATTTGTTTCTCATTGAGAACTACACATAGAAAAATTACCGCTTGAATCGACGACCAGCACGTTTGGTCCTCTCCTTGTCAGTTTCCGCGGAACGTTCTCGACAGCTTCTTAGAGAGTTCCGATCTTTACGTGACAGTTTGACGCGATAGGAGGGTCGAGCGTACTCGGTCTCCACCGAGCGTTCTCGGCAGTCAAACTGTCTCAAAACTCAGATCCACTGGCATGTCCGGCGAGGACCAAACGTTCTCGGCATCCGTACTGCCCACAGCCTATTCTTAGTGACGACAAGAAAAAGGGAGTCGAGCGAACTCGGTTTCCGTCGAGCGTTCTCGACAGTCGCCACCGTCCGTGTTCCTTCGCGGAAATTGAATGGGAGGACACTGGACAAGTGTACTGTTGCACCGGAAATCGCGACTTCGCCATCCCTACCAGGACCGCGTGTACGCTCCACTACCGCGCCCCACGCCGCGCCGCACAGTGGAAAAAAAGGCTCACTTTTTGGACAAAAATCGACCGACAGTGCAATTCTTAACCGATTTCAAATTATTTTTTTTTATTTGCTCATAATAAAATGCTTTATAGCATTGCGCGTTTTTTAAAACAAAGCATGAATTCAAAATGGCGGATCAAAAATGACTGTCGAAAGTCCTGAAATGATATCTCACCTATAATATTGAATATATTTAGAACCAAAACACATATGTATAGGGTTTTTGGGTCGCTAATTATAAATTAAACAACGTAAAAATTTTAAATTCAAAATGGCATTCAATATAAAAGTTAAAAATATTGAAATTATATAATATATAATAGATTTACAGAAAGATGAGTAAAACTTTGATATATTATTTTTTAATGTTTTTCACAGTTTGTAATATTTAATTAATAAATAGATAACAGAATTTTGTTACATTGCTTTATTACAAAGCAATAATTATATAAAGCAATAAACTTAAGAGCCCTTTTACCGCGTCAAAGTATCTGCCATTAAAAGAGTTTTTGTTTTTTTTGCGTTTTAGCTTTTTTTGTTTTTTTTGTAATTTTTGTAACTTTTGTTTGTTTTTGTTATTAATTTTTTTTGTTTTTATTCCTATTTCCTAATCGCTATATGTTGCGCGTTATACACACACACACACACACACGCACACACACACACACGCACACGCACACGCACACACATACACAAACAAACAAACATATACACAAACTTCTTATATCTTTATATTTTATACAATCCTACACACAATAAAAAACCTCTTATGTTCTCATTTTAAGACTCCACTAAGAGATCTTTTATTTCAGGTGATAAATGAAGCGCAAGAAGCAAGTAATAAGATTTTTCGAAAAGCTCGCGCTCACAACAGCAGAATAAAATCAAGAAAATGCACTAACGAAAATATAATGCATTATCTTCTAGTTTCATCTGATTCTGCAATTAGTAACATTAGATTAAAACAAGAAAAAGTACCAAAAAATTTATCACTTGAAATAAAACATTTCTTAGTGGAGTCTTAAAATGAGAACATAAGAGGTTTTTATTGTAGGATTGTATAAAATATAAAAACATAAGAAATTTGTGTATATGTTTGTGTGCGTGTGCGCGCGCGCGCGCGCGCGCGCGTGTGTGTGTGTGTGTGTGTGTGTGTGTGTGTGTAACGCGCAACATATAGCGATTAGGAAACAGGCATAAAAAAACAAAAAAATTAATAACAAAAATAAACAAAAGTTACAAAAAATACAAAAAAACAAAAACCTAAAACGCGAAAAAAACAAAAACTCTTTTAATGACAGATACCTTGACGCGGTAAAAGGGCTCTTAAGTATTGCTTTATATAATCAGTTGTAATAAAGCAATGTAACAAAATTCTGTTATCTATTTGTCAATAAATATTACAAACTGTGAAAAACATTAAAAAATAATGTATCAAATTTTTACTTATCTTTCTGAAAATCTATTATATATAATTACAATATTTTTAACTTTTATATTGAATGCCATTTTAAACTTGAAAATTTTAAATTGATTAATTTATATTTAGCGACCCAAAAACCCTATACATATGTGTTTTGGTTCTAAATATATTCAATATTCTAGATGAGATATCATTTCAGGACTTTCGACAGTCATTTTTAATCCGCCATTTTAAATTCAAGCTTTGTTTAAAAAAAACGCGCAATGCTATCTTATAGAGAATTTTATTACGAGCAAATAAAAAAAAATTTTAAATCGGTTAAGAATTGCACTGTCGGTCGATTTTTGTCCAAAAAGTGAGCCTTTTTTCCCACTGTGCGCCGCGTCGCCGGCCCCGCGGCCAAAATCCATCGATCCGCCTATTGACTCGTGGATCTCGCGCTCGTTATAGGCCACGCTCATCGATCGCGCTCTCAAACACACGCGTCGCGGATCGCGAAGCATCGAGATTCGCGTCCCGATACCTGGCGCCCTCGCGCCGCGCGACACCGCGCCGTAGCTTCGCCGTTAGTCCATCTGAGCGATTATATATTATCCATCCGAGCGAGTGTGTATTATCCGTCCGAGCGATTACGTGTTATCCGTTCGAGCGATTACGTACCGTCCGTCCACGCAATACTATTGTACATATCCAATTCTTCTTATTAAATAAATTATATTATTATTTATTAGAATTCACAACGCGTACTCTGCTTTATTCCCGCGGCCTATCTTCCATTCGCCCTGACCAAACCGACGAGCTATTCCGCGCCCGGGAAGACGAGTTGTTATAATGTTATTAGAAAACAATTTCCGTTATCCCTGAGTTTTATGGTATCACCATTCATAAAAGCCAGGAATTAAGCTTGCAAAATGCTATTATAGATATTGGTAAGGGCCGCGGCACACAAAAAAACTTACGCAGTAAAACTTAAACTTAAGCGAATTGACCAATCATGAGTTTTGAGTTTTAAGATGGCGTTCTTAAATCTCGATTGTGATTGGTCGATTCGCTTAAGTTTAAGTTTTACTGCGTAAGTTTTTTTGTGTGCCGCGGCCCTAACTCTGTATTTAGTTGTGGTCAGGTTTATGTTCCATTATCAAGTAATATTTTTAAACGGATTACACTTAATTAATTATAGCCTTTCATCTCTAATAGTTAGTGAAGAAGCTATTATCAAGTATAATCGACTGAAACGAATATATAAACCAGAGGCACAATTAATTACTATTTCAAAAGAACGGAATAGTAAAATGAAAAATGTTCCATGAACATTATCAAAAGCAATTACTTCCGTTCAAGTATCAGATCAACAAAAAGTTCGACGCAGTTCTGTTTGGCTTGTATTTTGGCGATTTCCAAAATACAGATAAGGTTTCACCCTACGGAACCCTCCTCCTAAAATCCAAATCTGGCCGGCCTTTACTGGCCCCCGGATCAAACTGAAGGCAGCAAAGAAGCAGCAGGCGCGAAAACCTGCTGCCAAACCTGCTGCCAAGAAAAAACGTGCCTTCTCCCAAGTCAGTGGCCGTCACTATGACTTGCCCCGAGAGTAAATACGGGGAGGTCATGGAGATGGTCAGACGGAGTATCCATCTCCCGGACCTGGAGATCTTCGAAATGCAAACCAGGCGCGCCATCACAGGCGCGTTTATCCTGAAAATCCCGGGTGTGGTCGTGGAGGGGGCCGCTAAGGCAGACACCCTGGCCGAAAGGCTAAGGAAGGAGCTGTCCGGGGTGGAGGGGGTCCGCATCTCTTGTCCTGTCAAACAGGCTGAGATGCGGATCCGGAACTTTGATGAGTCCATCACCCCGGACGAGATTGCCACAGTTGTGGCGGATATAGGAGGTTGCGGCCCTACCGAAATTACGGTAGGGCAAATAAGAATTGCCCAGCGAGAACTGGGATCGGTCTGGGTGAGGTGCCCGCTGCTCGCCGCCAACAAGATGGCCAGTCCGGGGCGCATCACCCTTGGCTGGTCCCAGCCCAGAATCGAGACCCTAGACAACTGCCCTCTCCAGTGTTATATATGCTTAAAGAGGGGCCATGCCCGGGAGCAGTGCAGCAGTCCGACCGATAGGAGCGGCTGCTGTTACAGATGCGGAAAGATGGGGCATAAAGCCCGGGTTTGTGAAGGCTCCCCAACGTGCCCAATATGTAAGAAGTTGGAGAGGCCCTCAGGCCACAGGGTGAATGGTGCATTATGCCACCCACCAAAGCGGAAGCAGCAGGCGAGGGCGGGAGCAAAATCGGCAGGACAGGGCGCAACCCCTGCCCCAGCCTCCTCCTCCCATCCGGTCACGGGGATCTCTACCCCGTCGGTGCCCCTCCAAGAGGGAGAGAGGGCCCCGATGGAGGTAGTAGAAAAGGCCCCGAAGCCCCAAGGACCCCCCGGGTCGGAGGGGGAAGTCCTACTCTAGTGGGAAAGAGGAGGAAAGCTAGTCTGGAGAAGCCGTAATGTGCACACGGCGGAGAGTGACTTTGGCCTGGGAATCGCGGCCGTACATGGTTTCAGAGAACCACCGATGCTGGATGGGGGACCATACATGGTCCCCGCGTGAGGGGCCGCTGGAGGGGAGGGACAATATCTTACAGGAGGTCAAATGACTCCGGGATATCATGACCGACGTCTGCGACGCCGCGATGTCCCGGGCCAAGTCCCTCACCAGCCGGGCCGCGTACTGGTGGACGGAAGAAATCGCCGAACTCCGGCGATCCTCCGTCCGAGCCAGAAGGCTCTTCACGCGTGCTCAAAGGCGAGGGAACGATGAGAGAACGGCCAAGTTGTTGAAGGACCTCCGAGCCGCGAGGAGGTATCTTAGCGGCGCCATAAGAAAAGCCAAGGCCAAAGCCAGGGACAACCAGCTGGCCTCCCTGGACGCGGATCCGTAGGGGCGCCCATATCGAATAGTTATGAAAAAATTTCATCACTGGGCGCCCCCGCTATCGGAATCTATGGACCCCCAGTTCCTCAATGAGGTCCTTGGGTCCCTCTTCCCAACCAAGAGAGAGGGAAAGTCGGACAATTGGGGCCCAGGGCTCCTCTCTAGTGGGGGGGGGGCTCCTGGGTAGACTGAGGACATGGAGGTCACCGGGAAGGAGATGATGGCAGCGGTCAAAAGGCTCGGGACCAACAAAGCCCCGGGCCCTGACGGCGTCCGGGGGGGGCGGTTCCCTTGGACATGGTACAATTAGACACGGTGCAAATGGACACGTTGCAAATGGACACAAAACATTGGACATGGTTCAATTGGACACAGTTCAGTTGCGCACCGTTTATTTGCACACCGTTCAGTTGCACACTGTTCAGTTGCGCACCGTTTGTTTGCACACCGTTCGTTTGCATGCCGTTCAGTTGCGCACTGTTCGTTTGCACACCGTTTATTTGCACACCGTTCGTTTGCACACCGTTCAGTTGCGCACCATTCGTTTGCACACCGTTTGTTTGCACACCGTTCGTTTGCACACCGTTCAGTTGCATAAAATAAGAAAATCCTTCGGCTCCCCCACCCGCATCCCCCTCGAAGATGAGTCTTATACACACACACACGCACGCACGCACGCACGCACGCACGCACGCACGCACGCACGCACGCACACACACACACTGACACAGGTTAGGGTTAGGTCAGATTTTTGCAGGGAGGGTCTGGGAGGTCGCAGCCCCCCAGTACACTCAATCATGTACTTAAATGTGCAAATATACAAATAATCTGAACCATACTCAATCGAGACCGTGGTCCATCGAAACGAGTATAATTTTATCGATATTTGAGGTGGCATCTTTCTGTGTCCACTTGAACGGTGTGCAGACAAATGGTGTGCAACTAAACGGTGTGCAAACGAACGGTGTGCAACTTAAAGGTGTGCAAACGAACGGTGTGCAACTGAACGGTGTGCAAACAAACCGTGTGCAACTAAACGGTGTGCAACTGAACTGTGTGCAAATAAACGGTGCGCAAATAAACGGTGCGCATCTTTCTGTGTCCACTTGAACGGTTCGCATCTTTCTGTGTCCAATTGAACGGTGTGCAAACGAACGGTGTGCAACTGAGCGGTGTGCAAATAAACGGTGTGCATCTTTCTGTGTCCACTTGAACGGTGTGCAAACGAACGGTGTGCAGCTGAACAGTGTGCGATTAAACGGTGCGCAACTGAACTGTGTCTAGTTGAACCGTGTGCAATGTTATGTGTTTATTTGCAACGTGTCCATTTGCACCGTGTCCAATTGTACCGTGTCCAAGTGAAGGCCACTCCGTCCCGGGCAGGGTCTTGGCCTTGGCAATGCCGGTCCTTGCACAAGTTATATGCAGGCTGTTCACAACTTGCATAAGAGAGGGAATCTTCGCCCGGCGTGGAAGAGGACCAAATTGGTCCTCCTCCGCAAAGAGGGCAAAGCGGCGGAGCTTTCTTTGGCCTACAAGTCCATTTGTTTGATCGACGAGGTGGGTAAGCTCCTCGAGCAAGTCGTGGTCGCCCGCCTCGTCGATCATTTGTCCCGGAGTGGTCCCGATTTGCATAGGGACCAATTCGGCTTCCGTCGGGGACGATCGACGGTTGACGCGATCTTGCGCGTCAGTTCCCTGACGGAGGCCGTAGTGGAGGAAGGTGGTGTGGTGTTGGCGGTGTCGTCAGACATCGCCAACGCATTCAACACCTTGCCCTGGGACCAGGTGGGGGGGATGAGTTACCACCAATACCCCTCCTACCTGTCCCGAGTGGTCCGGGACTACTTCCGGGACAGGGCGGTCGAGTACACCGATGGACTCGGCCGCCCGCGAGAAAGGGAGCGCCGCTGCGGGGTTCCACAGGGTTCGGTCTTCGGCCCTCTCGTGTACGATGAGGTACTTCGTACTGCCCTTCCCCGGCTGTGGTGTCGTCTGCTACGCACACTTGTACTGGCCGAGAAAGATGACTGGGGAGAGGCCACCGTGCCAACTGTGCGGTGGCATGTGCCGTGCGCACCATCCGCCGTCTGGGCCTGGAGGTGGCGTCCCAGAAAACCGAAGCCGTCTTTCTCCACGACGGCTCTCGGGGAACGTCCCCTCCGACCTAAATAGCGTATGGAGTGGTCCGCCCAAGGGTCGGGGCTCAGATCAGATATCTGGGCCTCACTCTCGACGAGGGATGAACTTTCAGAACCCACTTTGCCTGTCTGGTCCAGGCTGGAGACTGCAGCGGCCGCGTTAGGCCGCCTACTCCCGAACCTGGGTGGGCCGGACGGCAGAGTTCGCCGCCTCTACATGGGAGTCGTGCACTCGGTAGTCCTATATGTGAACGAGTCGCACGTTGTCGGACCGGCGCATCAGAGATCAGTTGCGCCGGTCCCAACGTAAGATGGTGTCACGCGTGACTTGAACCTACCGCACGGTCTTCCATGTGGCGACGACGGCCCTGGCTGGGATCCCTCCCCCGTGGATCTCCTCGCATTTATGTATGCAGACGTCTATTGAAGGAGGCGGGTAATCCACGAGAGGGAAACACCCCTGACGGCCAGAGGCTTCAGGGCTCTGAGAGACCAGGCCCGGCGGTCCATGATGACCGCGTGGGAAAAGTTGCTGGCGGATCCCAGCCTTCCCGGTAAATGGACCACCGGAGCCATACGGCCCTGTCTACAGGAGTGGGTGCTCTCTTAAAGTCAATCAGTGAAAATATCGCTGATTGAATTAGTAAAACAGTACGTCACTGACAATCAGTGAATATTTACTGCTATTTAGTAAAAATACTCCCACCTTGGTTCTCTGTCTTATATTTGACTGATTTTAGCCAGTGGAAGTAATATTTCACTGCAAAATCAGTAGACCGCGAGCCAATAAGACCTCAATTTGTTTCTGGGCGACACTTTTCTTTTGTTTACGGCGCCCGCAGCGGCGAATACGTAGTGATACCAGTTTCAACACGTTTCTCGCTACTAGAGTGAGCAGTGTTGGGTATCATTATTAGTAAAAATATCAATAATAAATATTAAATATAAGAAGGGAATATATATAAATATATATAAGGTGGTAGATGTTTAAGAGCAAACAGCGAGATCATAACGGAATCACGCGGTGGTCTATTGTGTTATTAGAAGTGATTACATATCATATTTCTTCAACCACCTTGTTCGCAAATCCATCCGCAACGATTGATGGCATTTGGTAAGTTCAACAAAGCTCTTATGCGGCTATAAATTAGTGTGATATATTTCATTATCGTGACTTTTCCGCTATTTTTGTAGTGATTGTGTACTACGTAGTAGTCGCTGACACGTAAACTTTTCTTTCTATTTTTAATATTTATTCTCAATTTTATTATATTTTAGACTAAAATGGATAAAATAAAAAATTTGTCTATTAAAGCACTAGGAGCAAAAATCGAGCAAATGCAAATGCATTATATCAGCAACTGAGACGATTAATTCATATTCACTGTTGTAGTAGTTAAGATCTACTGATCTAAGTAATATATATCACTGATTTTACTGTGCATTACAACTGTTTTCAGCAGTCAGATATCACTGACGGAAATAGTGGTTGCAATGAACTGATTCTATCAGCAGTATTTTACTAATTTGTAGTGCTATACTTATAACTATGATCATCAGTGACTATTCACTGCTTTTCAGTTATAATACACTGATTGACTTTAAGAGAGTGGACAGAACCAGGATCGGGTTGATCTTCCGTCTGACGCAGGTGTTGTCGGGGCATGGGTGCTTCGGCGACTTCCTGTGCCGGATCGGAAGGGAGCTCATGGCAAGTTGCTACCACTGTGGAGGACGTCGGGATACGGCGCTCCACCCGCTGGAGGAATGCCCAGCGTGGGAACCGGAGCGCCGTGCCTTGATAAACGTGATAGGGGACGACCTCTCGCTCCCGACATTGGTCACGGCAATGTTGAGGAGCGAGGGGTCCTGGAAGGCAGTCGTCTCCTTCTGCAAGACTGTGATGTCGCGGGAAGAGGCGGCCGGGCGGGAGCAACAGGGGCAGCCACCGCTCAAGGACAGGCGGAGGTCGCCGCAGCTGCGGGGGTCCCAGCTAGGGGCCGTCCGCGACGGAGATCTTCCCACAGATGATAGATGCGGGGGGGCTGCCCCTAGCTCCCCCGGCACTAGGGTTGTGCAAGTCGATTTCGATTATTCGATTATTCGTTTTATGTGCACAACCCTACCCGGCACAAGTATAATGGTGGGAAAAGGGGAGGCCGCTCGGAGATACACCCCACCTCAATCGGAACGCGAGCGAGCGGACCAAGCGGGGCGGCGGGCCGTTGGGTGTGACGGGAGAACCACTCCAGAAGAAGTTGGAGCGTGTGCTTCCCCCCGCCCTCCACGTCCCGTAGCCCTGCTCGTGACCGCGCGGGGAGCTGGGCCTTGAGCGGGGAAAACTCGGGCCCCTAACCCACCCTCCCAGGGAAGATACGGGGGGAGGAGGTGGTGATCCCTCTCCCTCATAAATGAAAAAGGCCCAATTAAGGGCCGCTGGGGCTCGCTGGTCAAAACAGCGGGTCCCAACAAGGGCTGTGTTCCTTTTTTACTGCGAGCACTGGCAGTACTGCCAAATTTGTTCCGTTATAAGATTGCAGTGTACTGCAACAGTATCTAGTTCCATCAATGACGTCATAAGTAGCAACCATCTTGGCACTGTAACTACTGCGGCTGAAGAGGTGAAGCAGTTGCAGTGCAATATGGCGGCGAGCCGGGCGAGCAGTTCGATGGAAAAATTAGAATTAATAGATCCCGAAACGAATAAAACATTTATAATGTGGGTTAATGCAGAAGATGCACATAATAATCTTATAATCTTCTGCACGTTTTGATTAAGCTCAAAGGTTAGTTTTGCAGTGCACTGCAAGTTGTTCCGAAATACGACGTCACAATTTTGCTGACAAACTAAAATCAATTTTGGAACGGCTTCAACAGTGTACTGTAATGGCGTCATTTCGACAGCACTGCCAGTAAAAAAGGAACACAGCCAAAGTAAGGCAAGAGGGGCAGAGGGCACGCCGGAACAGATGCGTTGCTAGTACACGGCGTGCCCCAAAGTGCCAGAGAAGGTCACCCGTGGGGTTTTAGTGGGTATACTCAGCAGCTTAGGCCGGGGGAGTCCCACATACCCCCGCCCGGGACTCGATGGGCGGGGAGATGCGTAATGCGTTTCTCCACAAAAAAAATGAAAATTTCAACCCCATATATTAAACAATATGAGAAAAGATCTCTATAAAAGACATCGCATTTATTTTGCACAAGTATTGTACAGTGACTATGAAACTGATTAATTGTAAGTCGTATTGTTACGAATTTTTTTAAAATTTATAAACGAATATTTCTAAAATGATCGTGCATTTGTTTTATCTTACAGACATCCCTGCTTAAAATAATAGATAGGATACGATTAGATTACATTCAATTTCAATGTAAATTAATAATGGTCTTATTAATTTACATGTAATCTGATCGTATTCTATCTATTATTTTAAACAGGAATATTTGTAAGCGACACTATTCCTGTTTAAAATAGTAAAGAGAATATAACCAAATTATCATTAGATTACATTCAATTTCAATGTAAATTAATAAGAGTATTATTTTAATGTATATTTATTCAATTTTAATGTAAATTAATAAATCAAGGTAAATTATATTCGACGACAAGTGGCTAAATTGATTAATTAGAAATATTCTTACTACGTTAGCGACCATGGGTTTTTGGTTAATTTAACGAGCAGAATTGTAATAATTTTTGATGCTAATAAGCATCTATAAGATCTTCCCTTCTCCGAAAACTGTAAAGAAATTATTGCAAAAAATATTACCTCAGCCAGGATTTGAACTTGGACCTCCCTACACTCCGGGCGGGCGTCGTACAATTTATTACATGTTAATTATTTACTGGCAATTTAGGAAGATTAAAGTTTCTGGTTCTTATACACCTCAACTGAAAAATGGTGTCACATGAAACGAATATTTTTCTCATGAAACGAATATTTTTCTTAACATCATCGGTTGTTGCAATAAGTATTATCACATGCCTCGGTGGTCTAACTGGCTACGACGCCTGCCCGGAGTGTAGGGAGGTCCAGGTTAAAATCCTGGTTGAGGTAATATTTTTCGCAATAAATTCTTTACAGTTTTCGGGATGGGATGGGAGGGGGAATCTTATAGATGCTTGTTAGCACCATTATTATTATTAAATTGATTATCAATTTAATATTGTGATATTACTATTCTGTGGTCCAATTTAAATTCTGCGTTTCAAGACCGACAAATAATCGGCGCGCAGTTTGTTGAAACTAAAATATTCACACATAAAATATTATTAAGCACTAAAAATCCAGCTATGACCGTTTAAGCCCTTCTCGATTTTAATTTGTAGTATACATTACACGATTGTTATTGTTTAAAATACGTGGCCGTTACATACGTTTCCTTAACATTATCGGTTGTTGCGATAAATATTATCACATGCCTCGGTGGTCTAACTGGCTACGACGCCCGCCCGGAGTGTAGGGAGGTCCAGGTTAAAATTCTGGCTGAGGTAATATTTTTCGCTATAATTTTTTTACAGTTTTCGGGGAAGGGAAGATCTTATAGATGCTTATTAGCATCAAAAATTATTAAAATTCTGCTCGTTAAATTAACCAAAAACCCATGGTCGCTAACGTAGTAAGAATATTTCTAATTAATCAATTTAGCCAGTTGTCGTCGAATATAATTTACCTTGATTTGTTATCTATTTACTGGCGTAAGAGACTAGACGTTATTTGTAGTAAATTAATAAAGTTCATTAATTTACATTGAGAAATTGATCATATTCTACTTATTATTTTAAACAGAGATGTCTGCAAGCGACACCATTCTTGATTAAAATAGTAAATAGAATAAAATTAAATTACCATTAGATAATCTAATGTATAATTCGACCATATTCTACCTATTATTTTAAACAGGGATGTCTGTAAGCAACACCATGTCTGCAAGCAACACTATTCCTGTTTAAAATAGTAAATAGAATATAATTAGTTTACCATTAGTAAGGACCTAAGATTTATGCTTTGCGCATAATCGCATAATTTGTAAAAACCTATTGAAACAAACTCTTTTCACTATTCTAAGTGTTGGGACACCAGTAGAACCCGATTATTTATGCGCACAATAACGCATAATTTAGATCTTTCGCAGCATAATGTCATTTTCCCGCATAATTTCGCATAATGTTGCCAAAACACCGTATTTTCATCATAACATATCATAATTTCACAAGTTTAATCACAGTTAATCGATATACATTCAAATTTCGCGCCGTGAACCTATTGGGTGCATCCAAAAGTACCACCGTGAGCGCTCAGTGAGCGGCGGTGCTCCTGGATGCACCCATTGGTAGGCTCTTCGGTAGAAAGAGGGATCTCGTAACAGTCGTAACCTATTAAAAAGGCGTGACGTATATTGTGCCAATTCGTGTCTTCTGGAGAATGCGAAGTAACATCAAAAAATGGGGAGGCCAAAAACAAGAAATATAAATGTAACTCAAAGAGCAGAGGAATTCGATAAAAAGGGGATGTATGTGTTTAACCGCAAAAAGAAAATAATGATGTGCCGATGGTGCAATGTGAGGGTTTCTTGGGAAAGAAGAAGTACAGTGGTGAATCATTGTGAATCTGAGGGACATAAGTCAAAAAAGGCTAAAGCGTTAGCAGCAGAAAACACAAATCACATGAAGAGACAGATATCTGTTGATGATGCATTAGATAAAGCAAAAAAGGCAAAGGCCGAGAAAAAAGAATTTATTTGTGATACAGTCAATACATTTCTAAAAGCCAATATCCCGCTTGAAAAGTTAGATAATGAAGATCTGAGGAAATGGACAAATAAGTATATTAAAGTTTAATATACTTATTTGTCCATTTCCTCAGATCTTCATTATCTAGCTTTTCAAGCGGGATATTGGCTTTTAGAAATGTATTGACTGTATCACAAATAAATTTGGAGCCACCTTACCTTTAATAATTAAAGGTAAGGTGGCTCCAATTAAATCATTTATGGAGTGTCAGTTTGTTACTTAATTGTAATTATTTGATTAAGATTATTCAACCTAATTTTCTTTGTTAATCAATAAGTATCAAAGTATCATAGTCATAGATTGATACAATGAGACAGTTGCCTAGAAAACTAAAACTTGTTTTCTTTATTTTAGGTGCTGGGGATTTGCCGTCTTACTAGGATCAGACAATATTATACTCCCAAACTCATAGAAGACAATGATAAAAATATCAAAAAGGCTGTGAAGGATAAGAAAATTATTTTACTCTGTGATGAATCCACTGACAGGACTGGAAAAGCTGTTTTTGTTACTCTCTTTAAATTACTTTCTTCGGATTCCAGAGGAACATGTCAACTGATTGTTGCTGGTGCAACAGTGCTCAGTCAAGTGACAGGAGAACAGACTTCAAAGACAATTATTCTGGTAATTGTCCTTAATGTATCTTTTTAAACCTATCAATTCAGTTCATATTTCTTTCCAATACTTCTTCTTGCTGCATTCTTGAGCTTTCTCTCTATTTTTTTTCTAGTTCCTTTTCTCTCAAGACATTTCTCTCTCTTTCAGTACGCAATTCTTCTTTTAGCTGTTACACTGGAAGTAGATTATTATTTTCATATAAGAATATATGAGAAAGTTTGTGGACATTTTATAGTTTTCCTCAGCCTTTCTTTAATTTTTATTTGTTGTATGACTGTATGAGTGTACGACATACTATTAATTCATAATATATTAATATCATAATTGTCTGGTCCTCTGTTTCAGCTTTTAAATAAGTATGATGTCCAATATGGAAATGTTTTTGGCATATCTGCAGACAGCGCACCATATATGAACAAGTGTATTCGCCTTCTTAAGGAATTAGTGAACCCAGATCTCATTCATATACAATGCTGGGATCATAAATTGGACAAAATAACACAAATTTTTCCAACAAAGTTTCAACGCCTGAATGAATGTGTTTCTAAATGTAAAAAACTTTTTAAAAATACAAGGAAAAGGAAGCACAATTATTTCAAGTTCTTGGAATCCAAATATAAGGAGTCAAAAAGAAAACTCCTAAGTTGTTCCCTTTGCCTGTACTCACACGATGGGGGTCCTGGAAAATTTCATCCGATTATCTGGAAGTTTATGTTGAAGATGTGGTAGAGTACACAAAATCTTTGTCTGATGATAGTGATGCTGTGAAGTCAATTAAGTATTTCAAAGCACTGACTCCTGAAGATGTGCTTATAATAGCAGCAGAGGCAACTTTCGTAAGGGAACATGGTACATGTGTGTACGAAACTCTCCGTCTCTTTGAAGGGAATAAGTACCCTCTTGCCCACAAGCTTTACCCTAAGTTAAAGGAGCTGTTAAATGTGTACAGCATTATGAAAAATTCAAATGATATCGAGCAGACTGTTGGTGAAGCCACAAAGAAGGCACTGAACTTACTATCCAGGCAGAAGAGAAGAAATGTCCTGGATAGAATCTCTGTAGTTTCCTCAAATTGTTTTAAACGATTGCAAACCTTGATTGCAGAAGATACAGCAAAAGAATTCTTTGAAGGAGTTGAAACTCTTTCATCCACCTAAAGTAATGTCCCTGCACTGTCATGATGTTATATCTGAATCAGTTATTAAAGAAGCCAAAGCTATCATTCCCATCTTTCGAGACATTCCCTTGTCGCAGTTTCTTGTTATGTATGCTATATTTACAGATGAAATGAAAGATGCCCTTACACGGTGCGATTCAAATAAAGTTGATCTTGTTATTGAAGTGCTTTATGGGATGCTGACCACAAATTTTACCTTTGCTTTACAGTGTTTGCAAGTTATACATTGTTCAGTGTCAAATGTTGATGCAGAGAGAGCTTTCTCTGCGTACTCTGATATTGTAACCCCCAAGAGATGTAATCTCAAGGCTGAGAATGCCGAAATTATGTTGTCACTTTATTTTGGGGATGATCTAAATTAATAATTAATAAGGATAGTTTTTTATTTATTTTATGGGAAAAACCCAACCAAAGTTACTGCCTAAACCAAAGTTAAAAGCCTAAAGAATATTTTATATGATTGTAATAATATGCTATCACTAGTCCTTTTAAATGTGATTTATTGTTTTTCTATTTTAAGGTTTTTAACAAGCTTATGCAAACATAGCATAACATTATTGTTTCTTTTGTGTCAAGAGCAGACAAAAAAAAATTTTGAATATAGTGAATTCTGGTCAACACTTCTGTACCTTTATTTTTCTAGTTAAGTTACTAGGTATTGCTTGTGTTGTATCTCAAGAGATACTTTAGTTTATTTTATGTTCTTCATTAATTAAATTTTATAATAATTATAACTCAAGTTAGATAAATGTTCCATGCATATTTCATACTTAAATTTAATTTTTTTATTTAATAAACTGCCTCTATAGATGGATTATTGTATCTGTATTTTGATTTCTTATTTCCCTCGACCCTCAGTGTACTCATTAGACTCCATCTCTACTGCTAGACAGTGGTTTGTCCCAAAGCAATAATGGTATTTAAAGTACATACTAAGAAACAAGATCATACACACCAAAATTCAGCTTATTTTAGACCGCATAATTTTGCATAATTTCAATAAAATTTCAAGCATAATCAGGCATTTTTAAATGCATAAATCTTAGGTGCTTAACCATTAGATTACATTCAATTTTAATGTTAATTAAAATAAAAGCTTGAAATAAAGGACAAACGGTAGTTCCGGGACACCCTGTACATTAATGACAAATCAAAAATATCCAATATATAATAATAATACGATTTGAAAACTCATGTTTAACATGTTCGCATTTAGATTATCACGTAAGTTAAATATACCTAACCAAGTGATTTAGTTGAACGACCCAACTGGCCAATTTTATTATTAAATTACGACGTTTCGACCATAGGTTTTGGTCCTTATCAAGTATAAAATTAATCTGTAAAGATTTGGATATAAATTGCAATAAATAAATATGTCGTGTTCAAGCTATACAATAAAAAGCTAGTTATATATAGGAAACGTCAATTAAATACCAAAAA
>NJRP01001922.1:14951-28450 GCA_003063835.1 Aphaenogaster floridana
TATTAGTGGTACAAATTAGTACAAAATGGGTACTAAAAATCTAATAGGTCCCATTTGATTCTGCTCATTTGGTCCTGCTAGCTTATTAGAGGTTCATTTTTGTGATACACTGATTCATAATACATAAAAATAATTCGCTAAATCATTTTTCCTTTTTTACGTAATATTATCAATATCTACTAAACGAAGTATATCCGCTGATAATGCGGAACACTTGCACGAAACGGTGTCGTAACCAGTAAAGATACAATGTATGCAGCGATTACCAAATTACCGCTAAATTGTAAGAATCACTGCGATACGAAATCACCAGGTATGATAATGACTGAAAATTGGCCGATTTTGTCGTTTTACATCCGAGATAAAAAGAAAAACAAGATGGAAAAAAAGGATCTTGCATTAACCATGCTCGTATTTGTGATACACTAATTTGATACTTCCGATCAAATTATCGTCGTAATAACTTGGGATTATAGATCAGACTTTGTATTGTACGATTGCTGCAATTTGTCAATGAATGTAATTGTTTGCTTACGGATGCTGCAATATGTAACGCTGCCGGAGGTAATAAACAAAGGGAAATTTGTATTTCAGTTTACAGTACACGCGCACGTAGAGAGCACGTATCGCGTATTACTCCATAACGAAGCAATTAAATCGCGGAACGAAATGTAATATCGAAACCGCGTTGCACCGCGTTATTATCGACGTTCGCGCGCAAGTCTTTACCGAGGCAAAAGACAGCATTCTCAAATTTAACCGCGTTAAGTCGAATCGATGAACTCGCCTGATTGACCTTCTATATTTTCCTGTTACGCGCTATTTCCCGTCCAATCATTGAAAATTAATTAGATTACAGATACAACGTTCGATCGACGATCAATTCGATTGATGGTGCGTTTAGACCAGGGTTGGTTGGAAAAATCCAGTGGGTGGAAAAACCATGGTAAATTTCGGTTTTTACTGTCCCGGATTTTATCTAATGGAATAAACTGGCAAAAACTATAAAAATGACTAATATGTACACTGATAAAAATCAATGCGAATTTACAAAGGAAATTTATTTCTTGGTACTAAATTTTTATTATTTTTTTACTTAATATTTGCATTTTTCTCTTGTTTCAATTAAAAATACAGAAATATTATGAAAAATTATCTGAATCTGGTATTTTTACAGATTATTTGTAAATTAGCTTCCGGTATTGCTAAGTTCATACATAATATTACATACATGTACTTAAATTTCACTTTTGTACAATAAATTTACAGTTTGGCGTAGGATTTTAGTCTCAGTAGTGTGAGAGTATCACAGTATTTCAGTAAAGTGGAGTGTGCGCATTGAGAATATTATCATCCTACACTGATAAAAATTTGAACGTCATTTTACTGAGAATCGGTGGTTATTTTTAACCTTTGATTTACACAGTTAAAATACAAAGTGATTTGAATGAAATCAAACTTTAATGTTTTGAAGTAAAATTACAAATCACTCTGTATTTTAACTGCGTAAATCGAAGGTTAAAAATAACCACCGATTCTTCCAGTAAAATGATGACAAAATTTTTATCAGTGTAATACTAAAATATATTTATATAACTTTATGCATAAAGATATTTTTGCTTTAATTATTAAATCACACTAATTATTATGGTTAAAAAAAAACGGAACTAATATAATAAAGTCTTTCTTAATTCTCAAATTAATATGTGAAATATATATTTTTAAAACAAAGTTTTGAAATAAGTTATAAATGTTATTAAATTTTATATTAATTTTTAGTTTAATGAGAAAAATATAATAATTACAGAATTAAAAATTTTTACCTATATAGATCTGGTTTTTGCGTTTATCGTTTAACATCTTGTAATAAAAAACTAATTTATTTCCTACATCGATTCCTAATCTATTATAGATTTTATTTTGGATAAAAATTGTGGAAAACATTCTCTCAATTGACGCTAAACTCGCCGGACAGTTATGTACGACAAAATTAGGGCTATAGGTCTCGAGTTGCTTGTGAATTAAAATATCGATAAAAAGGTTTTTTATTTATTTTATTGTTCTTAATAGAAAAGACCAGTTTTTGCCGATTTTTTCTGGAAAATACTGGTTTTTACTACTGGCTGTACTTTACAAAATAAAATGTGGAATTTTATCAACCTTGGTTTAGACAGTTGATATACTTATCGAGTTACGTATGGAAGAATTACGTGTCATCGAAAAAGAAAAACAGATTTAGAAGGTGAAATAATGCGCAAGAAAGTAGTTTAACATTAAACAATTTTTTTCTTCACGGATATCAATAATGTGATTTGTAAACATTCCCTTGAATCGATTTTCTTTAGCGTTTCAGCTGAAACTCGGATGACGTATCGCAAAATTGTACGTAATTTGAATACACGGACACGGTCGAACTTCTTTAGTATTTTAGCCGAAGCTCAGACGGCGGCGTATCGCAAAATTGTATGTAATTTGGAATAATGTAAAGCCGCGCGTTTCCTCGTACCGGCAGACCTTGCAAGTTTCCTGAATAAGTGATACTTTGTGAGCGGTCTTATAGCTCCGCGAGAAATTGATCGATCACCCAGGACAATGGGAAATCATTGTGTTTAGTCTACGAGTATCACAATGCCACGGAGAACTCGATGCTTATTAATACACTGCCGACCTTGATACAGCGCTTGGTTTGAGGGTAAAACGAGTCCTATATACCGCTTATAACCCGCGCAAGTTTCTATTACCGGTTGGCGCGACAAATTGCCGGCATACGTTTCTGATACGCGATTATCCCAGCTCCACGTGCGGTGCCCCAGCAGAATGATCCAAATTGGGCGACGCCGTTTGCCAATGCGGTTCCTTGACAGAACAGTTGCTGCCTATTTCTCTCGATTGCTACACCGAGAAAAATGATTTGGTTACATGAACAAAACATATCTGATAGAATACATTCTGGTGAGACGGAACAGAATTTCTGGTTGTCATGATTGGACTCGATTTTTTGTAACTAAAACATTTGATAGACTCTCAACTATCAGGATCTGGTTAGCATTTTTCCTGCCACTAGGCGGCCCGCGGGACTACTAGGAACTCCAGGTAGCTCCAGTAAGCAAGATTCAGCAATCCGGAATAAAAGGCCGCGCGGCACGAGGCTCATCAGCCACTTGTGTATTAGAATTTTTTACAAGGATCCATCACAAGGAGCGGATTGTGTGGAGAGTCATCGAGCACTGCGAGCCGTGCATATACTACAAACAATTAATATTGTTATATTTTTCATATAACTTGTTTTTATTTAAAATTTATTATTTTTTTAATAATCAGAATTCTGATATATTCAACCGGATGGAATCTACCATACTTCACTGTTAAAAAAATTCGTAGTATCAAATTAACTTCAATTTGAGTCATTTTTAACTACTCTATAGGTCGCCACTGCTTCTACTCAATATGTCGTTAATTTCGACACCTTGTTTTAGTTGAATTAACGACAAATATGTCATTTTGACACACATGGTAGTTAACAACAAAATGTTAACCATTGTTTTAGTAAAATTAACGACATATTGAGTACACAGAGAAAATTTTATATTAAAAATTACTATGTATGGTAGTAGCCGTGGACTATTGCTGGAATTATAAAAATTTTTACTATGTTATTATATTAATAATTATTAAACTCTTTTGTGAAAACATAGTAAAAGTTTTTATAATTCCAGCAATAGTATATGGTCCACGGCTACTGCCATACATAGTAATTTTTAATATAAAATTTTCTCCGTGTAGGAGCAATGGCGACTCAAAGGAATTAAACATTGTTTTGTTTGGTGATTTTTACAAGAATTCTGATTCGTTCATTTTCGAACAGACATACTGGTTGAATGTACCAGATTTCCGATTTATGCAACCAGATCTTTTTTCCAGTGATATTATCGCGTCAACCGAGCGCGCGTATAGAGAATCGCTCGCGATTAGCGTAAAGGCCCCGGGTACATTGCTACCAAAGGCAGTCAAGGTCGAGTTTCGATCGTGGCGAGGAAGTGCGCCGGAGCGGTCTTATCTCGGACGGTCTACCTCTCCGCGGATGTACGATCGGGGTCAAGAGATCCCTCCCGGGTTCTTAGCCCGCCGTTCGATCATCCGCTGCGCCTCTCGGGGGCCGTCCGTCGTCGCGATTGCACCTCGCGTCGTCTTCCTGCTCGTCCAACTTACTCGCGCGCACACGAATCGATCGAATTTCCGGCGGATTTCTGCTCCTGCGCACGTGCCGTGGCGCACCTATCCGCCGTTCATGTCGCTGCGACGAGTTGCCTCGGCTTAGCCTTGCGCTCCGATCTCTGTCGGCGCAATCTAATTGAATGGCAGTCCCGTGGGCGATAAGGCGGTATGTACGTGCCTTCATTCTCGAGGATAATATAAATAGCAGCCTCGGAATAATATCTAAAGCCGTAACTTCCACTTCGTTTCGGAGCTACATCTAACATCCCCATTCAAATGTCTGTGCGACGCTGAAACGTGATTTCAAAGCACGCGGAAAGGAACGTGATTTCGAAAAACGGAAAAAATTGGCTGAAAATATTAGTAGGAAGAACGTGAAAAGATATTTTGCAATAAGAGACTTATGTTTAAAACGGATTGGAAAATCGGTCGCTATCTGCGAAGTAACTTTGCATTTTTAAAACATGAAGTATCGTAAAAAGGAAGCTCGTTCGTCTCCCCGATGGGGTGCTTCTGCAACCTTTAGAATGTTCGAGGAAAGCTCGCACAAAAAGATATTCTTCCAATGATGCGAATAACTGGCTGGGGTGATATTTTTCGCAATAAATTCTTAGTGTTAGAAGATCCTTATTAGCATCATTATTATTATTATTAAATTGATTGTCAATTTAATCTATGTGATATTACTATTTTCGGCTTTAGTTAGAGACTGCGTTTTAAGACCGAAAAGTAATCGGCGCATAATTGGCTGAGCTAAGAGGTGTATATAAATTTACGCAATAAAATATTTGATACAGAAGATCTAGCTCGACCGAAAATGGTCTATATATTTATATTTTATATTGGAAATATTAGCGTTGATTAGAACGAACGCAAAACATTATTTTGCAATACAAAATTTGAATTTAAAACGGATTTAGAAATCAGTCGCTATCTGCGAAGTAACTTTGCATCTTTTTAACAAGAAGTACCGTAAAAAAGAGGCTGGTTTGCTTGTCTGACAGGGTTTCTGCAATTTTTAGGATGCTCGAGAAGAGGAGAGAGCTTGCACGAAAGAATATTCCTTCGACGATGCGAGTAATCACTGTCGTGATTTTAAAGCATGCGGAATGAGGAGAAAGCTGGCTGGAAATATTAGCGTCGATTAGAACGAACGCAAAACATTATTTTGCAATAAAATACTTGAATTTAAAACGGATTGGAAAATCAGTCGCTACACTGAGAGAAAAATTTATGATATTTGTGACTATAATGAAAAGTTAAATAGTTTGTTAAATAGTTATAGTTAGGTGCACCATTTTTATAGTTATTACTAACATTATAGCAGTAATAACTATAAAAATGGTGCACCTAACCATAATTATTTAACTTTTCATTATAGTCACAAATATCATAAATTTTTCTCTCAGTGTATCTATGAAGTAACTTTGCATCTTTTCAACAAGAAGCACCGCAGAAAGGAAGTTTGCCCGACAGGGTATTTCTGCAGTCTTTAGAATGCTCGAAGAGAGTTCGCACGAAAGGATATTCCTCCAATGACGCGAGTAATCACTGTTGTGATTCTAAAGCACGCGGAATAGGGAGGAAGTTAGGTGGAAATATTAACGTTGATGAACACAAAATATTATTTTGCAGTGAAAGACTTGAATTTAAAACGGATTGGGAAATCAGTCGCTATCTGCGAAGTAATTTTGCATTTTTTCAACAAAAAGTAGCAGAAAAGAAACTTGCTTCTCCGATAGGGTGTTTCTGCAGTCTTATACTGTTAATTCCTTTGGATCACCACTGATTCTACTCAATATCGTTAATTTAATTAAAAGTAAACTTAACAATAGTTAACATTTTTTTTTAACTACCATGTGTGTCAAAATAACATATATTTGTCGTTAATTTAACTAAAACAAGGTGTCGAAATTAATGACATATTGAGTAGGAGTGGTGACCTATCGAATAGTTAAAAATGACTCAAATTAATTTGACACTACGAATTTAACAGCGTAGGATGCTCGCACGAAAGGATACTCCTCCAACGATGCGAATAACCACTATTGTGATTTTAAAGCACACGGAATGAGGAGAAAGCTGGCTGGAAATAGCGTCGATTAGAACGAACGCGAAACATTATTTTGCAATGCAATACTTGAATTTAAAACGGATTGGAAAATCAGTCGCTATCTACGAAGTAACTTTGCATCTTTTCAACAAGAAGCACCGCAGAAAGGAAGTTCGCCTGACTGGTGTTTCTGCAGTCTTTAGAATGCTCGAGCAGAGCTCGCACGAAAGGATATTCCTCCAACGATGCGAGTAACCACGCAAGCTCCGGCACAGCAGAAAACAAACGCCACCGCGTACACGTGCTTCGGGGCAAGTGTGCACTCGCATACGGAATATTGATCGCGTTACTCGTGCAGGTACTCGCCAGTTTCACTCGTTCCCGGCGTGCCGATTGTTACCGCCGTTGCTGCTGCAGCCGCAGCTGCACCCAGCTTCGATAGTCGCGGTTCTTAACGCCGCGAAATTTTGCGGGAGCTGTTCAATGCAGAAATTCCCGCGTTCCTCGCAGAGATACGCGCTGGCGCTTTATCGCCGTTTGCAAAACGGAATCTCCGTCCCTTGATCCGCCCGTTGCAACCCACGACACGACAATCGATTTTCGAGGATAACGCTCGTTTTGCGTCGAGATTCCCGGGGATTAGGCGTATACTAACGAAGCGATCCCTTTAAGTCACCTTGCTGTAGACTTATTATTTCTTGCTATATGAATTCAGAGAAGACATAGGCCGGTATTCATAGTCGGTTCTTATATTTAAGATCGTCTTAAGTCGAGTCTTAGGTGGACTTAGGATTCCGCTTAGCCAGTGAAATGGCCGTATAAGCATCTTGGGATCGTGCTTAAGACGGTCTTAAATATAAGAACCGACTATGTATACTGCCCGTAGACTGCCCGAATCATGTTTTGTGCGGAAAAGCGGACGCAAGCGCGACGTACCGAATTCGTTCGGAGACGCGGCGTGTGTCCTGTTTCTTTCTTATCAACCGGCAGCCTTGAATGGCGATGGGTATCCTCGTCGAAGTGGGTCATCGCCGTCGGGAGTCGGCAGACGGCGGCGAAGCGTCGTAACGACGACCGACAACGACGCGTGTGGGTGGAGCGAAGTTGTCATCAGGAGGCAAGGGTAGGGACCTAGGTCGCTGGAGCGGAGAACAGGCGAGCGAGTAGGAGGCGCGGGAGGTCGTAAAGGGAAGCTTCTTCCACGACGATCGGTTCCCGACCTCTTCAACGTGTTCCGTGTTTCTCGCCCCATTCATAATGCGCGTCTCGCGCGCGTCCCCGTTCCGCCGGCTGCACAAAAATACTTGGTCTAACTCGGTCTGACTCACCGTTCGTGATCCATCTTCCATTAACGAAAATTTAATTGTACGCCACCTTCCACGTCGCTTCTTACGTAGCCTGCATTAATCATGGCGACGAACGAGCGCGCAATTAATATTCCGCGTGAGTTGGTGCGCCGCCGTTTTACATTCAAGCTTAAATCTCGCTTTGCATTTCTAGCAGGGATATTTTCGAAGCCGAGGGGATCCAGCCTCGGCGTAGCGCCGCCGAAAGTTTGATTATCTCGCATTACGTAATATTATCCAATAATACCGAGGGTCTTTGATTTTCTCGTTGAGAAAATTCTTACACGGCGTGATTCGCGCGAGGGACTGCTCCGCTCCATAATTTCTCATTCCACTGCACCGTTAGCGATCCGACATCGGACGGTCGACTTGCATAAGAGGTCAAATGAAGATAAAATTACAACCTGGAAAGTGTCATCGGCGTTCGATCGGCCGCGGTGTCCTTGAATATCATCTGTGAAAGTCGAAGGACACAAGCTGGATGAATATATAATAGCGGCGTATCGTGGCTCAAGTCCAAATTAAAGTTCATTCAAGTCGGGGGAAAAAAAGTTGAACTTCCTCGTCGCGAAAATTTTCTCAGCATCAGTAATAAATCTTCCACTTCGTAACTATGCTTATTATTTCTGTGCATAAAATCAATACCTCGTATTAGGATATTCATTTTTCGCCGGGAGTAATTGTACCGTGAATCTGTTCGATCGTATATGCCCAAGATTTTCCCTCGTATTTTGCTTTTCCTCTTCGTTCGAGCATGAACCACGCGTATCGACGCGTGCACGACCTTCGAAAACAGTTCTTTTCGCGTAATACTAAAAGAGAGTCTAACGGATTATCGAGGGCTTAAAAGGTTGCCCTGAAAACGGACACACGATTTTCCGATTAAAGTTGCGCCCGCACGATTTCTTTCGCTTGCGAAAGTGAGCTAAAATATAAAGATTATATTAATTATAAACATTATTCGATTGTTTGCAACGTAGAATTGTTCGCAAATTAATAAGATTTTATAATCGCCTGCGTAAATTTAGATGAAACGTTAAATCCACGACATGTTTTTAAATCTCTTCTTAAATATTCACATGGTATTTTTCGTCGAAAGAAAAGATAACGTGGTGCGACAAATATGAACTTTTTTTAAAGGGATGGGGAATTTCCATAAAAAATAGAAAATTCTTGTGCCCCAAAACACGTTTCTAACGGGATTTCGCTAAATTAGCGCATTTAAGCTTCTTTCATTAGGTACTGACCATGAAATATTAAATGTTAAATAAGGTACAGAGGGAAGAAATTAGATGCTATGCTGGGGGACATTTGTTGGTGGCTGAAGAACATAAACGACGAGGAGGACAGCGATACAAACAGCGATAGCAACAACGATGCAAACGTCGATATAGACAGCGACGGAAGCAGTGGCAGCGACAGCAGTAATGGCAATAACGACGGCGGACCAAAGAAAAAAATAAAAAATTTTTAACCGTGCATTTGGCAACGAAAAGGAAATACCAAAAATGGCTTCCTTGCCCTAAAAAACCCCGGGTATGAAGTTTCGGGACCTATTTTAATCATTTTCGATTATCTAAATTCTCTTGTATCCAATGAAAGAAGCCTAAATGCGCTAACCTAGCAAAATCCCGTTAAGAATGTGTTTTGGGGCACAAGAACTTTTTTTTTTTTAATTCCCCATCCCTTTTTGGTCTGTTGCACAGTGATAATTACCGAACGATACGCGTGCGGGTATAAGACGCGAATAGGTTAATAGAAAGCCGCTAATAAAACGAATAAAAAGATATAAATGATTAGTAGAAAGTCGCGAGGTTTCACGTTGAAAACTTGTTTCGCTCCGGGTGAGAGGTCCGAGATCAGGGCTGGTTTCCATGTGAATAAGGCGGGCAAGCTATATTTCTGGAAATTTCTCAAACATCTGAAAAATATTTTTTTTCGACTTTTATTATTATTCGGTGGATGCGGGTAGAGTCTCTCTCGTGTCTCTCAATTCTCCCGTATCGCAGGGTTAGGATCAGAATAAATTTTAATTCGGGACGGTACGGCGACGTGCGCAACATAGTGCTCTGCACTCTGCGAGACGATATCGGATGAACAGCGATACGTTGCGGGGCGCAACGTGCCGTCTACTTTGACAGAACCGCTCCCCGGTAATCTCATTCTTGAATATGGATAGCGGGAGTAATTAAATTCCGGCCTCTCCTCTCGTGGCGTGAAACACAGAAGGGAATCGGCTGGCGGCGACGCGACGTATATAACATTGATCAGCAGCCTTGTAACCCTCGATGCGCCTCGCATCTGTCACGCCTTGTCCTCGCGAGACTAATACTGGCCCCGTGTCAGGAGATGCAGGTAAGAAGAGACCGGAAGTCACGCTGTCGCGTGCGTCCATCTCGATCGCAGGTACGTGCCGCAGACGCGTCGTGAACAGTAGCGACGACGGGCATTGATGTGTGTTGTCTAATCTATTGAAACTTATTGAGAGACAGATAGACAGACAGATACATAGATAAATACATTACAGATACATTAGATACAGATACATTTATTAACCCTAGCACACCACACCTATTTTTAGTGCCTTAGGCCGCCACACATGGTCTGTCGGACCAACGATTTTTATCGCTTTATAACTTTTCAAAAAATGGGTCTATTGAGGTTTACTTATAGTGAAATCGAAACGCTAGACTCCGACTAACATGAAGAAGCAATCATCAAACCCAAAAAGTTATTTGTTCAAAAGTTATAACGTTTATAAACAAACGTGTTCTCTACGAAAAGTAGAGAACTACAAAATCTACTGGTCCACCAGACCGCGGTATGGTTTGCTAGGGTTATATTCTAGAGCAAAGCCCTCTATGAATATAGAAATAAGTAAAAGAAGAAGGAAAGCAAAGTAACAAAGATATCCAAATAACAAAATTAAGAAAAAGAAAAAACTTGTGGGGGCCGTGTATGCCCCTATAAAACGGCAGCCCGGCACCACATTGTTGCTGCGCGCGCGCGAGCGCGCTGTCTCGCAAAAGTACTTGGTCGCATGGATAACAACATATAAACAAATTCAGCAAGAACATCTAATGGCCAGACGTCGGGACCAGACGTCGGCACACATAGTGGAGTCACCATTATACTCAACACAACCAACCGTGGATGGTATTTTTGGGGAAGACGTTTACACTCCACTTTCCATTTCCATTCCATCCAATAAATATATCCATACCCCCAAAATAATACAAATTAAATATGAAAATGAAAGCTATGTACAGCCATAGATAAAATTATTAGGCATCCTTGTTTCTTCTGATTATCTCGGAACTGAATGAGCGTGTTTACGTGTTGTTTTTATCCTATTGACCTTGTGAAAGCAATTGAGGTACAAAGTCCATTATCTTTCTTAGGAGAACAGCAATATTATTCAGAAAACTGTTTACTTCGTATTTCGATTTTGATTAACACGGATGCGATTATTTCCATTTCACAAGCAATTCCTAGACTTTTTTGTTTCTTCACTGACTACAGATTGTCCGAAGCTTCAAAATATGCCTAAAATACGCGAGTTGAGTGAAACAAAACGGGCTCAGATTCTTGTGTTGCACTCCGAAGGATTGTCTCAAGTGCAAATAGCAAAAAAATGAAGTGCTCACGTTGTGCAGTTTAAACTATTATGTATGAAAAGACCCAATAAGATTAAGCAGCTTAAAATCCAGACCTGAAAGAGGAAGAAAACGGAAGACCAGTGCCAGAGAAGACCGATTTTTAAAGCAAAATGCACTAAAGGATCGTCGGCAAATGACAAAAGAATTAGCTGCTGCTTTCAGGAGTCACCATAAAGTTACCATTTCTGCTAAAACTGTTAGCAGACGCCTCAATGAATTTGGGATCAGAGCAAGAAAGGCCAGAAAGAAACCATAGCTCTCAAAGACTAACAGAAAGAAACTACTTGCATGGGCAAAAAAATATGACTTGGACAGAGGGAGAGAGGCGTATGAAGCATGTATGAAAACCGCTAGAGCGCTTTAGGTGATAAACGGTTTTAGCCGCCTCGCATTGTCTTTAAATGGGTCATTCGTGGACTAGGATGACAACGTATTTTATAGTCACGAGATATGTGGTATTCAACGTAAAGACAGTCTAAAAGAGCGCCAACGTCGCTCGCATCGTTTCCCTCGTTTCTCGACGAGGGAAAGAGTTGAGCGGACGGAGGAATCGACCTGCCGCACGGAGGCGGTTGATCGTCCTCGTTTAAACTTTCGGGCAAGTCAACTTATGGCGGACTCGCCGAGGACACGGACGTGCCTTTTATTAGCATCGACGCTAATTGAAGGTATGTTTTCTTCAACGAGCGCGGCGCTTGGTCGATGCACCGCGCCGCGTCGCGCCGTCTCGTGCGACGCCCACGGCCCTGACATTGGGAAAGTTGTGAATGGAGACGTCGACCCGCGCAGAGTCACCACTCCGTTTCCCGATTTTCGATATAATTAATAAAGTTCCGGTTCTTACCCAAGAAGGAAAAGAAAAAAATCAAATGCGTCTAACACTCGTATCCTCTCCCGGCGTCGTTCCAGAAAAATTAGCGGAGATTTCCTCGCGCGTTTTACGAGAGGTTAGGGTGGGGGAAGGGGAGTTCCGATACTATTTTCCCTTTCGAGAATTAACAAAGCTTTTCATAACGAGCTTTTTGTTTTAGGTCTATTAAAATAATAGCTCCCCCTCCGATTCGCGCCGCAGCGCGATCGTCGTCATAAATCATACAAGTTAATAGCATTTTGCGGCTGCTTATAACATCGTTATTTATATTTCTGGACGGGGTTTTATCCTAACAAAGGCTTTATATAAAGCCCCGGCGTGGCCGGTGGCGGCCAGCGTCCACTACGATGCGCGGCGGAATATGTTAACATCCACGCTATCATCATACACGCGCGAACGCGACGAATATCCCGGACACGTGCACGCGGCCCGCGTCCGTGTGTATGCGTGTGGCCGCTCGTGTGTGCGACGTAAAAAAAGTCGCGGCGAAGCTATTCTTGCATCGTCACTACACCAGACGCCGATACACGTCCTGCATATTACATTATGCAAATGGTGTAACGTAGCGTAGTGATGATGATCCGTCGTTAAAACTTGTATCGCAGTGCTGGCTTCCTCAAATACGCTTCGATAAAAACCTATCGCACGGAGTTATCAACACGCGTGCTCGCGCGAGCACGCGTGGTTAAACTGTTACGTCACCGGCGATTCCAACTACGTGGAACTGTTGCGTCGCATATAAATATCGCTACGTCTCTTTACGCTCCCGCCGCGGCTTGAGTGAGGAATCAAAGGTTTCTCGTAATGAACGAGACGCGATCGTAAGCACTTCGATCAACGATCCCGCTTACAGAGCCGAGGTTGTACGAAACAAATCAGAGATTACGCCATTGAGAAAAATGGTCTGATTACATGAACAAGACATATTTGATAGAATACATTCTGGTGAAACGGAACAGAATTTCTGGTTGTCGTGATTGGACTCAATTTTTTTTAACTAAAACATTGATAAATTCAACCATCAGGATCTGGTTAGCACTTTTCCTGCTACTAGGTGGCCCGTAGGACCACCAGGAACTCGTAAGCGAGATCCAGCATACGCAGAATAAAAGGCTGTGCGGCACGAGTCTCATCAGCCATTCATGTATTAGAATTTTTTACTTCATCAACAAGGAGTGGATTGTGCGGAGAGTAACTGAGCACTGCGAGCATCGCTGCCAGCAGACGTGCATATATGTATATAACAACAGTATACTACAAATGATTAATATTACTAAATTTTTTTTGTTCATATAACTTAGTAATTTAATCTGTTCTTATTAAAAATATATGATTTTTTTAGTAATCAGAATTCT
>NJRP01001924.1:0-11483 GCA_003063835.1 Aphaenogaster floridana
TATTATTTTAACTTTTTTGTTCAGTTGTAATACAAAATGATAGTTTCCACCGTTCCTTAGTGTATATACTTTAAATCTGTAAAAGGATTTTGCGATCTATAAAGCCAATTCAAAGATATTCCCTTGAAACGGAATGTCGGTAATTCCCGTCACTTCTGCATCCCCTTAATACTTTCATGCATAGAATAATAAGACCAATCAATTGGTGTAAAAAAATGAATGTTTTACAAGATATTTTGTATATTATGTCATAATACTGTAACATTCAAGCCTCATAACTCGGAAAGTACTTAATAAGAAAATACTTAATTATAGTGTTTTGGAAAGCTCTCGAGGTAAGCTACAAGAATATGCAATGAAAAATAGGGGGTTCCATTTAAAAAATTTAAGGTAACCTTGACCTTACCTTGGAAAGGTCACTGAAGATCAAGTTGATATTTTCATCATGTGGCCCCCTCGAAACTATGCAACTTTTGTGTGAAACATTTTTCTCTAAAATGTCTAGTTTTTAAAAGAAAAGGGGTGTATGGGTGGTCTCAGACACCCGGTATATATACAGGGTGAATCGTAATGGTTGTCTCAACTTTTTACCATAGGAGATGAATTACCGACTGCAATATTATCAACCGAACGTTCCATAGATGACAGCAGCTTAGATCGACCTATGGGGGCAAGATGCTCCGTCTCACTCTAGCGTAAGAGAGTGGGGGTAGAGAAGGAGAGCCTTCTGCGCGTGCGCGAATGGAAGGCCAGAGAGAGTTCCCGAGGCTCGGTGGGGCAAGTGACTAGAGAATAAAGTTCTTAGGTTAACCCAGTAGTAATTATTTCTGGATTCCTCTCCTTATCGGCGATTCTGGCAGCGTGGGGCCTGCCCAGAAGAAGATCCGCCAAGGATACGCCCCATATTGGTGACCCCGACGTGATTTGCGTCAAAGGAGGGATCGGCGACTCGAAAAAGAAAAAAGCACGCCGGCCTTCGTAGTTCAATTGACCGTGACCGCGCGAGAAAAATTAACTCGAGCGCGGCCAAGAGCGCTCTATCTATCGCCTCGTTATCCGGCGATCCTGCCGGAATCGAGGAGACCTCGGGCGTCCACACCAGGGCGTCGAGGCACAACAACCCGGCAAGGGTGAAGGACGTAAGGAACAACCATGGACAGCAGCTCTGCACCGGGTAGCCGTTGCGTGAAGCCACCGACACCGGCGCCTTAGCATCGAGTGCAGAGGCTAGCAGTCAGCGTGGTAAACGCGGCGATTATCCACGCGATTGCCATCCCGTTCCTGCCGGCCGTTGCGTGAAGCCACCAACACCGGCGCCTTATCATCGCGTGCAGCTGCTGGTCAATCGTGACCGGCCTGCGCGTCGTGAACAGGGCTCGACCAGCGACACCGGTGCACCAGACCATCGTCGCATACACAAAAGCATCGTCACCTGTACATCGTGCGAGGTATCCCACGATCAGTAAAATCCGAATAGCACGGGAAAATTTTTGTGAAGCGCCGCCATCTTGCTTCTGTGTACAGGCGGTATAATAGTTTCCGCGGGTGTATTTTGCGGCACCAGTTTAGATTTTCGAGTTTGCGCGTGACGACACAGAACCGTCCGCGTTTTCAAAAAAAAATTAACACGCAGGTTAGACAAAAGGATGCATGTAAAAATATTCTTTTAAGGAAAGATCACTTAACTCAACATTTATAAAAAGCCTATGCGCGTTAATCGGATATAAAGTTAACTGCGAAGACGAAATTATGCCTCCGCCAACCGAAAATGAACTGCGGGCTGAAGTAGCTCGCCTACAGACCGCATTAGACCGAGCTTAAGCTAACACAGGCGCATCACACGTTGATTCATACCGCGTTCCTAAAATACCACCTTTTTTAATTAGCGACCCGAAAATATGGTTCATTCAGGTGGAATCGACTTTTGAAACCGCGCGCATTACCGACGAAAAAACCAAAGCTCATTACGTAATTCAGAGTTTGGACCCTGAAGCGATCTCATGCTGCCGCGATCTCTTTGCAGAACCAGACGAAACTCAACCATATACGAGATTGAAAGAACGGATTATCACAAGTTTTTCCGCGTCGGCGGAAAGCTAACTACAACAACTCCTAAAAGGGCAAGTCCTAGCTTCCGGAAAACCATCCCAAATCCTAAATAGATTACGTAATTTCAACCCGGACAAGCGTTGCGACGATACTATCCTGAAAACCATATTCTTCGAATATTTATCGCCCTATGCAAGGGGTATACTCTCGGCTTCTGAAATCACAGACCTTAATAAGTTAGCTATAATGGCTGATAGAATAGCTGACATTTGCGCGAGTAGCGTACCACACATCGCCAATGTCTCGTCAGGAGAATGGTTGTCATCCAATCTTGAGGCTAAAATTAACCGTCTTGCAACGGATCTCGCGGCACTAGCGACTGAAATCAAACGATCTAGATCGCGTTCGCGATCAAGCGGTGGACCCCGTAATAGAAATAAACGCTCGCAAAAACAGGTATGCTGGGTTCACAAGCGCTGGGGAGCCGACGCGAAATTTTGCAAAGGCACCACGGATAATCCTTGCACGTGGCCGAAAAACAATATGAATTCGGGGAGATAGAGCGGCCCGCTACCACAGAGGCGAGTGTAGCAGGTCAAGGGCCGTCAGCACGCCTCCACATCCACGACCGCGTAACCGCAGAGTTATTTCTAATAGATACAGGTGCAGAAATCTTATTAATCCCGGTTACTAACGCGAAAAACAATACACCAGTTCTTTCAAACTATATGCGACAAATAATACAGAGATTAGCACCTACGGGGAAGTCTTTCGCTTTAAGATCGCTCGCTCGAGCGCGACAGCTGAAGATCCTTCGGTTAACAACACAGTTATCGATCGATCGTGCCGGAAAGCGCTTTGACGTATTCGGTCTATTAAGATATTAATTAAAGAGAGTTGGTGTTTTATTAAACAGTGTGTTCACGATTTCTTCGCGCGCGAGCGGGCGTAGCTTTTGGAATTCCGCGAGAGCGTGTAACGTGAGCGAGCGCAATTTCTACGCATTCGTGTGCGGGAACGACGCGAGTGACCCGGGAGTGTAACAATATATATGGGGCATTTTTTGCCAAATCGGTCGGTCGCCGACCCTGACCCTTTTTGATTTTGCTCTTAATTTTTTATTACAATCAGGTAACTGAAATAAGTATCCCTGATTTTTTTTAAATTTTTATCTCAAATCGTATTCGCGATATAGATTTTCAAAGTTTTGAAATCCATCTTCTCTAGAAAATATTCAAATAGCTATATAACTTTACATCTGTTTATTGAATCGTAAAAAAAAGACATGAAATTAATCGGAAAGAAATGTACTTTTTGAAAAAAAATATTTCAGAATGCTACGTTTTAGTTTTCACAGTTAATTTCACGTTTAAAAACTAAAAGTTTGATTTTCAAAATGTATGTCATTTTTTATTTTTATACAAAAATTCACAAAAATTTTTAAGTTAATTACAAACATTTTAAATTTGGTCCGATGATGGGAATCTTTTTTTTTTTCATTTTTGTCGAATTTTGAAAAATTATAAATATATTTTTTCTCCGATTTTAGTCTATAATATACTGTAAACTGTTTGGAAAGTCTTATGATTTTGTTTTTTTAATTTATAAATTAGATAAATAAGGTTTACTAGTAACTATACAACAACATAATTTATTACTGTAATTTATTACTGTAATGAAATACAATAGAATTAATCAGTTTTTAGATAAGTAAATAAAAAACAGTTGTTAATACTTTTAGTTATCATAGTTCTCATCGCGTCAGTCTCATAAATTCATTTTAACCAAGTCACTCAACTGTTCGTATTCCCTTCGTATATACATATGTATATCTATATATGTAGAGCACGCCGTCGTTTACGCGGTTTTTTTCGTGCGTCGTGCGTCTCACCGCGCGCACTCCTCGCGCTCACTTCTCAGCGCGAAACAGCTGATTTGCTTTACCTACATCCGTATTCCGTTAAGCGTTCAAAAATCACGGTCTATCGTTTCACGACCTTCACGCAATGAACATCGCTTTTTGAGTTTATCATTTTCGTACCTAATGTGTATCTTTAAGTCCGTTAGTGAATTAATAAATCTGTTCATTTTCATGTGTAATTCACGTATCGATTTTCTATCATGTGCTCTACATCCTAACGATCTCTATTAACAACAGTCATGTGTGTGTAATGGTTTTGTGTAAACGCTTATCGGAATTTACGTTTTCTTTTTGAGTTAGATTTAAGACACTTATAAATTTGATACTTTTTAAAGTTCGAAAATCGTTTTACTTGTGAAGTATACATTGGCTTGAGAAATAATGCAATGAATTTTTTGAATACCAGGTACATGATTTGATTTTGCAAACCGAGTTTCAAGAGGAAAAGTGGAAAGTGGGTTTTTGGAATGTGGCAGGGATAAAAAACAAGGGGGGAGAGTTATGGAAAGAGATAAGAAAATGGGAGGTGGTGGTGATGGTGGAAACCTGGGTAGATGAGAGAAGCTGAAACAAAATAAGAAAAATGCTGCCGAGGAAATACAGATGAGAGAAGCAGTTGGCGAAGAGGAAGAGTAAGAAGGGGAGGTCGATGGAAGGGATAATTATTGGTGTTAGGGAGGAGATGGGTAGGGTAATGGTAAGTTAGGTAAGAGTGGAGGAGGAAGGCATATTGGCAGTAGAGGTAAAAGTTGGAGAAGAGTGGTGGAGGATAGTCAGCGTGTATGTAAGAAAGGATATGGAGAGAAAATTAGAAGTGTTGAGGGTCTGGCTGGAGTAGCAGAGGGAGGATTGGAGGACAATGATAGGAGGGGACTTCAATGCAAGGACGGGCACGATGGGGTGAGGAAAGGGAGGAGGAGAGGAGGAAGAGGTAGAGAGAAGATCGAAAGATAGGAAGGTAAATAGAGAGGGAAGGAAATTGGTAGAGGAGCTGGAGAGAGTAGGGTGGGAAATGTTAAATGGGTGTACAGATGGGGATGAAGGAGAGTTTACGTATACAGGGGGGAGAAGGGAATCGGTCATTGACTATGTGGTAGGGGGAGGAAAAGGTAAGGGACAGAGTGGTAAGGTTGGAAGTAGGGGACTGTGTGGAGTCAGACCATCACCCGATAGTAGTAACGAAGGAAAGGGAAAGAGAAGGAGGATGGGAGAATGGAATAAGAGGGAAGAAAGAGAGGGAAAATGGACGGTAAGGAGCGGAGAAAGGATTAGAGAAAGGATAGACTGGAGAGGCGGGGAGGAAGAAGAGACAGATAGAGAGTTGGTAACAAAAGTAGGGAGGATAGGAGAAGAGTTAAAGGAGGGGGCGAAAGAAAATAAAGGGGAAAAAAGAAGAGGCTGGTAGGATGAGGAATGTGAGGAAAAAAGGAAGGAGATAAGGAGAGTCTTAAGAAAGTTGAGAAAGAGAAGAGGAGGAGGAGAAGGTTACAGGAAGGCATGGGCGGAATATAAACTGATCTGCGAAAGGAAAAAAAGAGAAAAATAAGAGATGGAATAATGGATAAAGGAGGCGCAAGAGGCAAGGACAGAGGGGGAGGTTTGGAAGGTAGTGAACAAGGAGAGGAAAAGGTGGAAGGGGGTAAATGAAGGGATAAAGGCGGGGGAATGGAGGGAGCACTTATGACTATTAGGAGGGGTAAAAGGCAGAGTGTTGAGAGGAGGGATGGGAAGGAGGATGGAGGATGGGGAACAGGAAATAGGGAGAATTGAGCTAAGGAGGACTTTGGAGAAGTTAAAGAAAGGGAAGAAGTCAGGAGTGGACGGGGTGCCGAATGAGGTGTGGAGATTTGGCGGCAAGGGGACCGAAGATTGGATTTGGAGATTCTCCAATAGGGTATGGAGGGGATAAGGATGGCCGGAGCAGTGGAAAGAAGGGATAATAGTAACGTTGGTGAAAAAGGTGGCAGGGGATAAGGTAGAGGTGTATAGAGGGGTGACGCTGATGCCGACGTTGTATAAAGTGTATATAGGAATTATAACGCAGAGGCTGAAGAAGGAGATAGAGGAAAAAGGAATGATTCCGCCGAGTTAAACTGGGTTTAGAAAGGGGATGGGGGTCATGGATAACATATGGGTCATTCCATGCGAAATCGATCATCTTCTATGCCCAGAACAGTTTTCAACTTAGAAAAGTCTATTTGGTTTCAAATTGTAGCTTTTTTCATGTACTATCAAATAGAGTGTGGCATATTTTACAAATCCAAGATGGCTGCCCAGGAATAGCAGCGGGGAATAAGGGGAACAGAAAGAAATCATGTAACGAGTTCTCATATGCCTGACAATTATGCAAACAATGTCTAAAATAAATGTGATGGGGTTCTCTAGGTCGCAGATCACAAATCAGACGTTGAATTAACGAAATTCAAGATGGCGGATTTAATATGGCGACGATACACCTTATTTTCACCCTTCACATCGCTCAAAATTCATCGAAACAGCTTATATACAATTACTCGGGGGAGTTTGGTGTTGTTGATTACGAATCAAGAGTCAAAAGTACGAAATTCAAGATGGCGGATCCAATATGGCGGATACACACCCTATATTAATTCTCCATGTCGTTGAAAATCCATCGGAACCGCTTTCCAAGGGATTTCCAATTTTTTTGCAAATTTAGAGCATCCAATTTTTTTAATCGATTGTACCCACCGTTCTGTCATGCTTTCCAATTTTTTTACTAAATTCCGATAGAGTAATTCTAGAATAAATCAGGTTTGCTTCATAGACATCACGATGATTATACTTTGTTTATTTGAAACTTTTTAATCTCATGTCATATTTTAGTATTTCTCATGAAAACTCATAAGTAGATATTTGGTTTTCTACTCCGTGATGAATGCTTTAAAGTACATTAAGTTATATATTACATTCAAGTTGACTGCTTATGATTATTGAAAACAGTTTCACTTACACCTCAGTGTTAAGCGTCGTCTTCGCTCTCACCTGATATTCCGTACTTTTCAAATTAACGAATACATCATATCCGTACATTCATACAAATACATCACAGACGCTTGTTCATTTAGTGGCTTAACGAGTACCATGAGTCGAAATAGTAAGAAACATTCAGATCGGTGTGTTAATCCCTTCAATGATACAGTTAATCTTATTGAAAAAGATTTACGTCGTATTTCTTCGTCAATATTGAAGGAATTTTCCTCCGTAAATCCTTCTTCAAAAATTTGTGGCACATGTAGAAAGAGAGTCTGTAAGCTGAGTAAACGTCATAAAAATCTTGAACATAATCAGGTGACTTTAGATACGACTAATGCATCGTCTCAAGATAAGTTGGACAGCTCTCGTGGTTTTGAAGAAAAGCGATCCCGAATCACAAGAGAACAAGAATTAGAACATATGCTTCGTGACTTGAAAGATAAATTTACGAGCTTGCCACCCAATGACTTTGATCGATTGCGTATTTTGACAATCGCCCCAAAATCTTGGAGTATTCGTAAGCTTGCATCAGAGTTTGGAACAACATATCACATGGCCAAGACAGCCAAAGATTTACGCTCTTTTGAGGGTATTCTACCACGATTTAGAGTAAAATCTGCACGAACTTTGCCAGAAAATACTGCAGAAAAAGTAAAACAATTTTACGTGAATGACGATAATAGTAGAATCATGTCAGGTAAAAAAGAAGTAATCTCTGTCGAAGTTGAGAGTGTCAAAAAGAAAGAACAAAAGCGTCTTGTACTTTATAACTTGAAGGAGCTTCCTGAAAAATTCAAGGAAGAATATGTAAATGTTCGGGTAGGTTTCCCTAAATTTTGTCAATTACGTCCGAAACACAGTGTTCTCGCTGGAGCAAGCGGCACCCACTCCGTATGTGTCTGTGTTGTCCATCAAAATCTTAAATTAATGTTAGATGCCGTAGATATTGTTAACTTAACGAAAATGTCAGAACTTCCAATTCAAAATTATAAAGACTGTCTCAATGCTATTGTCTGCAATCAACCAAAACCTGCATGTTACTTAAACAAATGTGAGAGTTGCCCAGGTACAGAAAAATTTTCTATTTTTCTCAGTAAACTACTCACTGAAAAAGATGTGACTGAAATTCTATTTAGCATCTGGCAATCCACAGACAGAGCTACTTTGCGTAAAGAACATCTAGTTGTGGACGATTTCATAGAAGAATTGTGTACAAAATTGATAAATCTCAAGACTCATCATTTTGTTGCAAAAGAGCAATCAGCTTTTCTTAAAAATTTAAGAAGTAATCTCAAGGCAGGTGAGATACTTGTTCAGCTAGATTTTTCAGAGAATTACGCGTTTCTTGTTCAAGACGCCGCTCAGGCCTTCCACTACAACAACGATCAGTGCACGGTACATCCAATCGTCTATTATTACTCAACGGAAGACAAGGTGATCCAACATCAGAGCATCATCCTAATATCAGATAGTTTGACACATGATACGGCTGCAGAATTTCTTAGTCAGCAGCTTCTGATTGACCATATCAAAAAGCGCTGTAAAGCGGAAAAAATTTACTATTTTACGGACGATGCAAAGCAGCACTGTAAGAATCGCTTCAATATGGCAAATCTGTTGCACCATGAAGAGGATTTTGGTGTCCAAGCCGAGTGGCACTTTCATGCTACTGCGCACGGGAAGGGTTCTTGCGATGGCGTAGGTGCGACTCTGAAAAGAGGTGCGACACGAACCAGTCTGTAAGCTCCGGCTCACCGAGCTATACTAACTCCACAAGCTCTTTTGAAATGGTGTAAGCAGAACTTGTCTAACATAGACATCTACTTCTTTACCAAACAAGAACATGAAAGAGTCAAACGCCGCCTTCAACATAGATTTACAGAAGCTAAATCGATTCCCGATATCCAGAAGAGTCACTCCTTTACACCATTACCAGGAAAGAAATTACTGATAAAAACGTATTCAGATTCAGTTGAAGGTGTTACTTTTCAGTAGAACAAAGTAGAAAAGTGAGTACATCCCCGCCACCCCCCCCCACACACACACACACACACAATAGAGAGGGTTTAGAGTCAGAAAATACTTCAGAAATGACGAGCTGAAGGAGAATCCCGGCGGATAAACTGGGCTTTGTCTTTCGGTGTGTAGGCAAATGAGGGGGGGGTATGGAGGGTGAAGGCCACCATGTGGTAGTTGCTGGGCGGTGAGGGAGACCAGGGGGCGAAGCCCCTCTCTCATGTAACACACACATGTACACACACACACACACACACACACACACACACACACACACACACACACACACACACACACACACGGAGTGAGATGTCCGTCACGTCCACATCGTTGATTCTGGGTAACGCTAAGAGCGGACAACTGTTTAGTCACAACCTCTTGCCCTCACCTTCGCTCATACATACAGACATGCACACACACATTTACAAATGACTACACACTTACACGTAGTAAAAGCAGACGTCTTCGTGGTAGAAAAATCATAAAATCATACAGACGACCGTAAACAGGAATTGGACGGATAGAATTATTTGTATTCCGATAAGTTTTGGGCAACATAGAGGTTGAGAGTAGGATGTGTAAACGCTATATTAGGTCCATTTTCTCCAATTTTGCGGTTTTGCCTTCTAATTCGTAATTAGTGACCCCAAAAGCCCCCAAGTAACTGTTTGTAAGCTGTTCCGATGAACTTTAAGCGACATAGAGGGTTGAATGAGGGCATGTGTCCGCCATATTGAATCCGCCATCTTCAATCTTGCACTTTTGATTCTTGATTCGTAATCAGCGACTTCGAAAACCCCCAAGTCACTGTTTGTAAGCTGATTCCATAAATTTTGAGTGACAAAAAGGGTTGAATGAGAGCGTGTGTCCGCTATATTGGATCCGCCATCTTGAATTTCGCACTTTTGACTCCTGATTCGTAATCAGCAACCCCAAACTCTCTCGAGTAATTGTATATGAGCTGTTCCGATGAATTTTGAACGATGTGAAGGGTGAAAATAAGGTGTATGGTCGCTATATTGGATCCGCCATCTTGATTTTCAAGAATTCAACGTCAGATTTGTGATCTGCGACCTCGAGAAACCCATCACATTTATTTTTGACATTGTTTGCATAATTGTTAGGTATATATGAGAACTCATTACATGATTTCTTTCTGTTCCCCCTACTCCCCGCTGCTATTCCTGGGCAGCCATCTTGGATTTGCAAAATATGCCACACGCTATTCGATAGTATATGAAAAAAGCTACAATTTGAGACCAAATAGATCTTTCTAAGTTGAAAACTGTTCTGGGCATAGAAGGTGATCGATTTTGCATGGAATGACCCATATATTAAATATGACCCATATGTTAAATTATTTGGTGAACAGGCAAATAGGAAGAAAGGGGGGGTTAGTGGTAGCAACGTTCGTGGATTTGAAGGCGGCCTTCGACTCGGTGGATAGGAAGGTTTTGGTGGAGGCGCTAAGAGAGAGAGTGAGGGAAGGGCTAAGGAATAAGATAGAGGAGGTTTATAGGGAGACAAGAAGTAAGGTAAGGGTGGGAGAGAAGACAGGGGAGAGTTTCTGGACAGCGAGAGGGGTGAGGCAGGGATGCCCGATGAGTCCCTATTTATTCAATCTGGTCCTGGCAGATGTGGAGGAGGTGTTAAGGAAGGGAGGATGGGGGAGTAAAATTGGGAGAAGAAAAAGTATATTGTTTAGCATATGCGGATGATATGGTTTTGCTGGTAGAGAATGAGGAAGGGATGATCCACATGCTAGGGAAGTTAGAAAGATATTTAGACGGGAAAAAGTTAAAGAAAAATGTAGGAAAGACTAAGGTAATGAGGTTTAGGAAAGGTGGAGGTAGGATGAAGGAGGTAAAGTGGAGATGGAAAGGAATGAAGGTAGAAGAGGTAAAGGAGTTTACATATTTGGGGTATAAAATGCAGAGAAATGGAGGGACAGGAGGCGCACGTGAAGGAAAAAGTTAGGAAGGCAGGGAAAGTTATTAGGCAAGTTTGGGTGATAGGTAAAAGGAGATTTAAGGAAAATTGAAAGAGAAGAATTTGGCTGTGCGAAAGGCTGATGGGGACGGTGATGGAATACAGGGCAGAGATATAGGGATGGAGAGAACAGAAGAAAATAGAGGCGATGCAGGAAAGGTGGATTAGATGGACGCTAGGGGTGGATTGGTGTACGCCAGGTTATATGGTGAGGAAAGAAAGTGTGAAAGACAAGTTTCGATTAGAGGCGGGGAAAAGAGCGGTGGGGTTTGAAAAGAAATTGGAGGAAGAGAGAGGAGGTGGACTGGCAAGGAAATGTTTTGAGGAAATGAAAAGAAAGGTAAGAGATGGGTGGGAGTTATCAGGGTGGGAAGAGGAAAGGAAGAGCTTCTTTGAAGATAGGGGAAGAGAGGTGATAAGGATGGAGGAAAGGAGAGGAGGAACGGAGGAAGTGTATGAGGGGTGGGAACAGAGAGATAGAGAGATGCAAAGGGAAGAAAGATGGGAAAGGATT
>NJRP01001932.1:18130-28281 GCA_003063835.1 Aphaenogaster floridana
AATTAAACCCAAGAAAGAACGTAATTCAGTTACATTACTCGGTCGTGGCATCTGGTCAATAGCCTGTATCTTTTCATCAGTTTTGTGTACACCGTATTTGTCAACCCTGTACACGCAGTACTGTATACTGTCTTTAAAGAATTCGCTTTTTGCTTCATTAATGCGTATATTTGAACTAGCTAGTCGTTGTAATATCCGCTCGAGACGATTAAGGTGAGTCTCATCGTCCGGGCCCGTTAACTTAATATCATCTAAGAACACTGAAACACCGGGGATGTCTCGCAAAATATTTTCTATCTCGCGCTGCCAAATTGCCGGCGCAGAAGCAATACCATACATGAGTCTATTGCTTCTAAAAAGTCCTTTATGCGTGTTCAACGTTAGTAATTCGCGATCCTCCTCGCAAACTTCCATCTGTAGGTAAGCCTGTTGTAAGTCTATTTTAGTGAACTTATCCCCTCCCGCCATTGACGCGAACAATTCGTCAATCGTGGGAAGGGGGTGCTCATCTATTATTAAATTGGGGTTTATGGTAACACTGAAATCGCCGCACCTTGTTATTTCTTTTAAGTACTGGTACTATGGGTGTAGCCCATTTTTCCGTATTCACCTTTTTAAGGACCCCGTCGCGCACGAGCATTTGCAACTCCTGTTCTACTAAAGGTAGTAATTTGAATGGTACAGTTCGTGGTTTTAGAAAGATAGGGTTTATGTTTTCTTTTACTGTTAGTTTGGCTTGAATGCCTTTAATTTTGGTAGACTTTGAATCTAATTTGCTGCGGTAACGTTGTAACATTCTATCTATTTGCATTTGTATATCTGCGCGATTAGTATTTACAATATTAATTGAATCTGTTAATTGTAATTGTAGTTGCCGGATCCATTCGCGTCCCAATAAAGGTTCGCGATCCACTGATGACACGTATAAATTTAATTTGACCAACTTGCCACGCCACGCGACCGACACCGTAATTACTCCCATGACTTTAATGGAGGATTTGCAAAAAGTGACTAACTGTACGTTTGTAGGTTGTAATTGTTTGTATGGGAAGTATTTTCGTGCCGTACTTGCATTTATTATCGAAACCGCCGCTCCACTATCTACTTCAAATCGTAAATATTTACCTTCTACATTTAGCGTCTTACAGAATTTCCTGCGATGCTCAGTATGTTCGACTAATAAGACTTCCTGTACTAAATTTGTGAATGTACGTTTTGTAGACATGCAAACTTTCCTCAAGTGGCCAGGTTTTCCACAATTGTTACATTTCGTAGTGCGGTCCAACGAACACTTATTGGCTAAACGGTTACCGCCACATCTAAAACAAGATACATGAGTATGTGTGTTTACAATAGGTTGCTTAACATAGTTTTTACCGACATTCAATTTGCTCGATTCGTTTTTCCTCTTGGACAGTTTTACCACCGGTTGCTTATTTTGTTGCTGCTTCTTGGCACCCACGTATTCCACAGCCGCTGTACCTGCCTATAGTTGCTGTTCATCCTTGTCCGACAATTCCATTGCTGTAACAATCTGTACTGCCTTGTCGAAGGTTAACTCTCTCGTTTCCAACAGTCTGGCTTGGGCTCGGTGGCTACTCAACCCAAAGACAAATTGATTCCTTAATGCCGTTTTCAAGTATGCACCAAAGTTGCAGTACACACTCAATTTGTGCAACGCCGCTACGAATTCCTTTATGGGCTCTCCTTCCCTCTGCTTTCTTTGATAGAATCGAAAATTCTCGGCGATTTCCAACGGTTGTGGAACGTAAAATTCACCCAGACTAGTAACCAAATCCTCAAATGTGGACGTGTAAGGATTTGCCGGCGCCAGCCGATTGCAGATAATATCAAACGCTGTTGATCTAATGTAATGTAATAAGTATAGCACTTGTTGGTTACTCGGAATTTTGAAAATTTTTACCGCAGCTAGGAATCGTTGTAGCCAACGATTCCACTCGGTGATTGCTGGATCGAACGTCTCGATCGCGAAATTTTCATGCAATACCACTTCCGCCATCGTCAGCACAAAACAAGTCTGTCTTTCACTGTCCTAATTTGCACGATCGGACTACCTTTGTTCAGTCTATCTTGCGACGTAAACGTTTCACTATGTTTGCGAACGTGCCGTATACGAATTGCTATTTTGAAAACCAACGGCCACGTGCGCGCATGCACACGTACAATGGCTAACCTTTGCCTTCTTCTTGTGTGTTTGCACCGATCCTCCCATCAGCCAACCTCCAGCGATCCCATCCTCGTCGCCAATTCTTTGTTGTGTAGGGGGCTGGTGTAAAGAAGCACTCTGCGTATAATTAAGAGCTGTATTTCAATCGCTGTGGTACAAAATTTGGGAGAGTTCCGCCGTTGGTCTTGCACGCACGCTTCTTTCTTTCTCTCTCTGTCTGTCTCTCTGCGAGGGAACACGCGCGCTCAACGTGGTGCTCGCGGCGCCCTCCGCGGTATCGCGCTATCTACCTCGCGCCCACTGCCGCGCCACAACGAGTAGGCGCGGTCCTTTGAATACTTATAACCGCGCAACATGTATTATACAATTTACAGCACACACTCAAAATTCTATAATGAATAATGAGAGAATCAATTTGTCTGATAGCAGTATTAAGATACAATATAAAAATATTGCGGTGTTGCGAGTCGGAGTCGGAGTCACTAACACAATTTCACAAACCGACAATAATTTCGTCTGTGTGCGTCGGTCAAGCGCTACCGATGGGTAAGGGACCCCTCGGTAGAATTGTCGGTTACGGCCGACACTTGTCGTCCTTTTTTAATGATGTGCGTCGGTGAGAAGTTGTCCGGAATAGCTCTGACCGACAAACGTCGTTAGGGAGCGTTACCGACACCGACAATCGTCGGTGGACGAGTACAGAATAGTGCTCCTGGCACATCAGTTACGACGTATCTATTTTTCTTCAACAATGCTTTAATTTGATAAGGCCCCTTGTATTTAGGCAGCAATTTTTGATTTATACCCGGTTTATGCTGTGTGATTTTTACCAATATCAGATCTCCTTGTTTATATTTAGTCGGCTTTTTATGTCTCGCGTCGTATTTAATTTATTCTTGCATCGATCGGTTTACAATTTGTGCTGCGTCTCTGGCTTTATCGCGTTCTTTTACTAGATTTGTATCGATTTGTTAATTGTCCTATTAATTCACGCAGTTGTTGATCGTTCGCGCGCCGCTGTTTGTATCCAAATAGGAGTTTACATGGTGTCGCATTAATCGCTTTATGATGCGTATTATTTATTACAAATTGTACCATCGGCAAGTTTTTCTTCCAATCCGTCGGATTTTCGGTTACCTTTGATAATAATGCTTTTAGGAATCGGCTTACGCGTTCTACTTGACCGTTCGCCCATGGTGACGCGACGGCAGTTAATACATGTTTAATTTCAGATACGTTAACATAATCAGAAAATGTATGAGACGTAAATGCTGTACCGCGATCGCTAACTATTCTACTCGGTAAACCAAAAAGATTAAATAGAGTTGTCAAGTGTTCTAGTACTTCTTCCGACGTTAATGTTTTACAAGCAAATAACCAAACGTATTTTGTGAACGCGTCCGTAGCCACCAGAATGTATTTGTATCCATCGATGGTCTCCGCTAACGGATCGAAATGATCGACTCGTAAATCGTATGCATCGGTATTGAAATTTTCTCGTAAATCTGTAAGGGCGCGGTCCGATTCACGCTTACAGCGCTATCAGCGCGTTCACGGTCGGTCCGATTCATTCGGTGAGAGTTTTCCGTGAGCGAAGTGACGTCACAGATTTTTGAATTCGCGTGCTCACGGTGACCATGCTCGGGAGATGGGTCGGCGTGAGCGGCGGTTAGCGTTTACGTCAGTTGCGAGGGAGAAACGAAAGTAAAGTGCACTTGCGTACCATTAATAAGATATTGTAACAGTATATTGTGTCGAAAATGACGGAATTTACTCGTGTGCCATTTCCAGTTTTTATTGAAGATACTGGAGAAAATATAATTCTTCAATTAACAGCAGCAGAAGCTGCAAGAGCAAAGAAAAGTAAGAAAAAATAAAAAATAATAAATACTGACTTTATAGATTAACTTTGCACGATTGAATAATTTTAATGTTGTTGCTTTTCTTGCAATAAAAAAATTACAGACGAAGCATTTCTATTGCAATTGATAAATGAAGAAAAGCAAAAAGATATGGCAGTTCCACAGATTTGCAAAACCGGTGAAGGAATTGTTTATATGGAAGGAGATTTATCTCCTAGTCCATCTTCGTTTGCTTCAGAGGCAGATACCCTGCACATCCCATCGTCTGACACTTCGACACGAAATGTCGATGAACACAGGTTATGTGCCCTGTGAATCGTGTCCACAGGCGGTCCGAAACGAAATCGTTGTCAGCGCGCTCTGAGTACGCTAATGAATTGGACCGAACGTTAGTATCGTAATCACCCTGAGCGCTGTAAGCGTGAATCGGACCGCGGCCTAATTCTCCTTCGGATTTACCAGCGGTTAATGAATAATTTAAACACTTAACGCAATTCTCTATATATTCTTTTACTTTTAATTTTAAGCAAGAAAACCAATAATGCTCGAGAATACCGTGTATTGTTTTATCGAGTCCTACGTGTCCTAGGTCATCATGATAAACTCTTATTACATTTCCAATCATATTTTCGGGCACGACGAATAGTTGTTTATCTTTATATTTTCGGAAAACGAGCCCGTTGATTAATGTGAAGTATTTGTTCTCTTCAGTCTCGAGTTCCTCCGCAATTGATTTAATTTTTGGGTCGGTTAACTGTTTATACATTAATTCATCTTCCGGCGTGATCGCGTTTATCAACATATTATTTTGGCTTAAACAATCAACGTGCGCCATTCTTTCTGATACCCGATGAGCCATTTCAAATTTATAGTTTTGCAGAGCTAAGCTCCACCTAGCAATACGAGGATTTATATTAATTTTCTTCATTGCGAGCACTAAGGAATTACAATTGGTTATTACTTTAAAGCGAATTCCCTAAAGGTATACGTGAAAACGCTCGATAGCTTTAACAATAGCTAACGTTTCCAATTGATAACTATAATACTTCTTCTCGGTAGTCGATTTACTGAAATATGCTATAGGCGCAAGATGCCCCTCTGATTGTCGCTGAAACAGTATCGCGCCAAACCCGTGACTACTGGCATCGGAGTGTAGCTCCGTTTCGGCGGTCGGATTGTATATACGAAGTATCGGAGGCGACGTTAATTCTCGCTTAAGCAACGCAAATGAATTTTCGCATTCGGTATCGAACATAAATTTTTCCTCCTTTTTTAACAAGGTTTGTAATGGTTTTGCCTTAATTGCAAAAGCATGTATGAACTTACGAAAATAATTTGTTAGCCCGAGAAAGCTTTGTAATTCACGCAAGTTAGTCGGTTTTGGATAATCTAAAATCGCTTGAATGTGACGCTTACTTAGCGTGATTCCGTCACCCGTTATATTATAGCCTAAGTACTCTATTTCACGGCGCAGGAAAACACATTTCGCCAAGTTTAATTCTAACTCATCGTCTTCAGAACAATTAAGATTTCCTTTAGGATTGCTAAGTTTGATTCCATGTTACTGGTTGCGATAAGAATGTCGTCCATATATATTAAAATCTTGTCAGCGCGTATTAAATCATTGAAGATATGCAAAATTCTTTTTTGAAATTCTGCCGGGGCCTCAGAATACCCAAAAGGCATTCTCATGTATTCATACTGACCACTAGGTGTCGAGAACGAAAAATATTTAGTATGATCGGGATGGATCTTAATTTGATGAAAGCCGTCTTTCAAATCAAGTTTTGTAAAGTTTTCCATATAATTTATCAAGTTGATCCTCGATAATCGGGAACGGATATTTCTGAGGGAAAAGGCGCTGGTTGAGCAGTCTCAAGTCCACGCACAATCTCTTTGTCCCGTTACGTTTATTAACCAAAATGATCCGCGAGCAATACGGAGAAATGCTTGGCTTAATAATTTCTCTTTTCAGTAAGTCTTCAACAATTTCGTCTAACTCCTTTTTCTCGGCAAACGACATTCTTCTCGGCGAGTAACGAAAAAAGGATTCGTCTTTCAAATGTACCTTAATATTATAAATATCGTCGACCGGAGTGACACATAACTGTTCGACCTCTTCGAAGATTTGAAATAAATTGTTTTTAACCTTCACGCTTAGACTCGGTTCTAAGTTTTGACGAACAATGTCATATTTGTCGTTTTCCTCGACCGCTTCGATCGGCAATATCGTATAAATGTGACTCTCAATATTATCATTTTTTCCAAACGTGTACCGTTCTTTATAGTATATCAATTTCAAGTCAGAACTGCTTAAGAAATCGCGACCTATTAATACGTCGTACCGCATTGTCGAATCATCTACCACAAGTAACAATATATCGACCCACGACGGCTCTAAACTCTCTATAACTATTTGTTCAAATATCTTACTGTGAATCGCTATTACCGAATTATTCACGCCTTTTAACCGGATATGGTCGTTCACTCTCAAGTTCTTTATCCGCAAAATATTTTTGATACACGGATTTCCGAATTAAGCTAACGGGGCTGCCTGTATCAATCAAAGCTGAGAAAAATACATTTGGATTCCCTAATCTTCTAATTTTAATACACGCGCCGTCGACTCCGCTAACGCCTAGCTCGTGCACACATGCAACGTTATGTGAATTCGTTGGTCCTTCCGTCGTCGTCGGTGTCTGTTGCCTCTCGACCAAATGACTCACCGCTACCGCACCGCTCCTCCTTGGGCAGGCCGTATTCAGGTGACCTGGCTGTCCACAATGGAAACAGATTGGCCCTCGCCTTCTGCAATCTCGCGAAAAATGTCCTGTCTGCCCACAATTATAGCAGATTCTGGTCGCGGGGCCGGCTGGTCTCGCGACCTGTTGGAATCTCCTCGGCGGTTCCGGATGACTCCTCACACCGCTCCGCGCTCCTGGTTCCATCCGTCTCGGCATGGTTGCATCCTCGGTAACCCGTCTTATATAATCAATAAAATCGGGCACCGTCTCCAAACGTGCACTCAGTGCGAATCTTTTTAACATTGGGTCGCGTATGCCGTCCGCCAGCAGGTCGATTTTTTCTTTGTCAGACAGCGAGAGCGCCTGCATTAAATTTAATTTGTCCTCGACATAATCGACAAATTTCTCCGCGTGCGCTCGCCAATTTCGTTGACCAATGCGTGCAAGGCTCATTGTGTAAGTTTCGCGATGCTCAAAATATCTGCGGATATGGAATCTGAAGTCCTCCCACACCGCGACTGTTTCCATCGGCTGGCGGTTGTGCCATTCTAAAGCACGATCTTTTAGCTGGCCTACGGCTGCGATTATCAGAACGTCGGTCGCAAAGCCATAGATACGTGCGACACTTGCAATGCGCTCCAACCACTTTGTCACGCTTTCGTCGTCTTTCCCGAGAACGGTGGAATTAGCTTGGATGCAAATTTTATTTGGTTCCAATTTGCACCGTGACCATTTTCCGCTGCAACATTACCAAGTTCGCCAAACGTCGGGAAAGTCTGACCGATGGCCCTTCGCTATCGTTCCGTCAAGGCGTGCACGACTCTTTCAACGATATCTTGCACATCCAGAGATGGATGAAACGGGGGTGCTCGCAGATTTTCTGCGTGGGCCCCGTTATGTATTGCTGCGTCTCTGTTATCCTGTCCGGATGTACCCGTCTCGCTTTCGGAATACAAATCTTCACGTCGGTTTTCCATATTTTCGAGCAGTTCGTATTTGCGCACTGGCTTTTCCGGAAGCGATATTTCTTCGATTAAATTAGAATCAGTTAAATCGCGTTGCGTTGGCCACCGGTTTCTCTCAAAATGATCAAGTAAACGTTCCAACAACTCGGTACGCGGACCTCGTGTATTAACGCGCACCAATGCGGCTAGAGCCCGTAAATTATTAATTTTTAAAATGTCTAAATGATCGCGGTTCATATCGCACGAGCACTCGCGTTGATTATCTTCTTTACCATCTCGTGGCAACTTAATATTACTTGAACCGATAATCGGTCAATCCTCAACGATTGATTTGTTAACAAATTTTTTAAATTCTAACGGTAACCGCACTTCTATTTTACCGGTCCGCTTTTTATGTGCTCGATCCGCGCGCGATCAATATGCACGATCACCACACTTGCTCCCCTCGCGACGACACTCTTTCCGAAAATTCTAGACGGTTCCGACCGTTATCTTTGTCCTATCCACCGACGGAAGTTTCAATGTTCGTGCACTTTCCCGTACTGTTCACAGAGTCAAGTTTCGATGGAAACGAGTTCTTCTTCGTTCGAAATAAAGATTAATTATAATAATTATCCCACTTCTGAGAAATAAGACTGTAAGCTTACACGGTAAGCTACAGATGATTATAGGAAGGCTTTGTCAGGATAGCAACTTCCGAATGATTTAAGGCACGAGGTATTATAAAGTAATATATATTTAAATGAGAATATATTTAATTAGATACATATACGATAAGTCTCCCGCATAGAGATCTATTTTCACACACGCACCGCAATGTCTTCGAACTCAGTTTCTCTTTATTACCACTTTTCTCGCGCCTCTTACTCTCGACTCTAATCTATATTTTTCTACTTCTCTATCTCAAGATTGGCGAACGACTCTCCTCCTTTCTTCGCTAAACACGTTACTTCGCTCGTCTTCGCGTTTGCGCATTACCTTTACTTTAAACCTATACTCGAAAACACGAAAACAGCTGACTCCAAGGACGTCGGAGACATTCGACCCCGTTCGGCCAAATTCAGGTCTGTATTTTCTCCTTTATCCTTTTAGGAGCTTACACTATTGTACTAGGATACTACAATAGAGTAAATTATTTTTAATGATCGGAAATTTATATATTTTACTCAAACAGAAGAATATAATATGGAAAAAATAAACAAGCGAAACATTGACAAAAAAATTAGAACAATTACTCTTGCTCAGAATCACTCTCACTCAGCTACATTATTCTGAAACATTCTTGGATCTTTGATAAAAATAGCACAACCAAAATACCAAATAATCATAGCAACGTAGGAGCAATAATTAGAGATGAGAGTATTTTCATGTTTTACTAGCAGGAAAACGCGAATAACGTTCGTAAAGCTCAACGATAATAATTTACAACACTAGATATACTTCATATGCTGAGTAATACTTTCCCGACAATTTTTTTAATATTACGTATAAGAACAAAAAATTCTTTTTTTTGGCTGTCCAATTTGGCGTGGAATTTCGGCCAAATACAAATTTAAAAAAGTTTTCAATACATATAATATTTCAAAACCAATAATAAGACAGAAGAGTTGATGAGAATCAGACGCGGATCTTAGTGCGCAAAATTATTTGGAGGTTTCTTTATAATACATCAATATTGTAGAACGGTTACGCTGAATATTGAGTTATCTTCAGCAAGTGTTGTTGCTTGTCAGGACAGCGTGAAAATATCTTACGTTGAACTTGCTGAAGATGCCTAAAAAATAAGCCGAAACGTCCAATAATTTTGATGTGTAACAGACCGTATTTCGTACGTCAGTTTCGGATAGGCTCGTCGGATACCAGGGTACGAGATAGGGTGCGATAAGAGACACAGGCATTAGATTTTCGTTTATTATAACGATAGAAGAATGCGTAATTCGTGGCTCTGTGTAATACTGATATCGGTTTTATTTTCGATATACAACTTGCGTGATTTGCGTCGGTCTATTTTCGGTAGATATAAGTCGCGTGTTTCGCGTCGGTCTATTTTGGTAAATACAGCTGATCGCTCTATTGTCGTAGCCGCTCTTATCGCGGCGTACGAATGTCGTGGCGCGGGGTATTTGCATTGGTGCGGGCCGGGCGGCTAGCGCGCGAGCCCGTGGCTCCAGATTCTGTTGTGTACCTATCGCGGCGCGGTTGCGGTGCGGGGTGTACAGCCGGCTAATTCCTCGGCGCACACTGGTCCAAACGCAAAATTTTCTGTTCAAAATAGGCTACAGGTCATATTTCAACCGATTTGAATGTTTCTTTAACAGAAATACTCGGAAATAAATTCCAAAGAGAACTGTCAGAGCCGATTTTGGAATTTTTTTGTTTGTGCAAAAATATT
>NJRP01001934.1:7966-19580 GCA_003063835.1 Aphaenogaster floridana
ACCACATATATATTATTATGTATATATATATATATATAATGTATATATATATGTATATATATATGTATATATATATGTATATATATATATATATATGTTTATATATTATGTATATGTATATATATATTTATACATATATGTCGCAGCCTTATTGCAAAATCAGCCCTTTTGCAAAAAGACTAGCACTGATCGTTTCCCAATAAGACTGAACGCACTTTAGGCTTTTTGGCACACATGGGCTGGTGCTAGGCTAGGCACTTTGCAAAAAGTCTAAAATACGTCAGTCTTATTAAAGAAACGATCAATGCTTTCGCAAAAGGGCGGCCTTTCGCAAAAAGGCTAACCTTTTTGCAAAAAGGCTGATTTTGCAATAAGGCTGCGACATATATATATGCTCGGCTGCGCTTCTCTACTTATCTAGAACTCTGGTTCGGAGTTAACTTTGAAGCTTCGAATCTTCGAAGTCGTCAAAAGTAACAGCACTACGCGGGCCACGCGAAAATGCACGGGCATTAATTACGCGGTGTCTACCCCATCGTGTTGCGCATACGTCCGCGAGACCCGAAATGAGCGTTCGACGCCGGAGGTGGTATTTTGATCCCGCGGAGGAACGGTCAACGTGGCGGAGGTATTGATCTCTCGTACGTCGCGCGAATGAAAATACGACTTGGAGCTATGAATGGTAAATAGAAACGCGGACGGAATTGGCCGAGATAATCAGGATCGCGAATCGCACGTAACGCAATTGCGCAATCACGATTGCGCTTGATGAGCCGGACGACGTGTCGGCTGGCGTGCGAATCGATAGGATAGAAAAGCGTAAGGAGCGTAAGGTGGACGACACGGTAGAGCGCGTAAAGGGTTGTAAGACGGTGTGTGTTGCGCTTAGCACAGCCGTACGTATCTTCCCTGCGTCTATTGTGTTACAAGATTGGAAAAACGAGAAATACGTAGAGTGGGTTTCTTGTAATGAAAATTCCAGTGGCGAGCGCGGAGCAGCAGAGGTCAGAATCCCCTGCGAGTACACAGAATCAGAAACTCGAGAATCCCGACACTACTAAGGAAATGACTAATAAAGATGGTATCGGACCCAAAGTGATGATCAAAGGGGGCGGGAAAGGGGGCTGGCTGAAGGCCCCATTATCGGAGGCCCAAGAGCCCCATGGTGAGTGAGAGTAGTTGATCAAAAGATGACCATTACCGACGAGTCTAATCGAGCTTTGTGTCTGCGAGATAGCGATTGCGAAAATAGCAGTTGAAACGGAACGTATAAACGCATATGTCTTTTTGCCTATATAAAATGTGTACTTAATTGTATACAAAATTGATTTTTTATACATTTTTTGTCGAGTAACATAGTTGCTGACTTGGCCACGATTTTATTATGCTTCTGTCATGCCTGAATATTAAACAGTCAGTTCTGAGTACAAGCATTTTTAATACTTTATTGATAGTATACTTTTATATTTACAATCTTATATAATCGATGCTGTATATAAATAATTATTTAAGATAGATACACCAATATAGTTGTACATTGAATTATAAGAACCTCAATATTTTGATATTATTGATAAATTCGATTTAATGTTATTGAAGTTTTAATAAGTGTTCTTGCTCACAAAGCGTAGTATGCGTAGATTCGTCGGTAAACGGCATACAACTTGCATCTTTTGATGATCTTATTAGTTTTATGTAGAAGCCAGTGACGATACAAGGCTACTGACTTGGCGGCGGGATTTATCAAAATTCTTTGTAATCTTGGTGTGTGCCGCGAGTCAAGGCAAGTTTCACTGTAAGGCCAAAGATACAGTAAATTGGGCGTAACCGAGCTCCTTTCTTTTAGACAATTGACAAGAAGTTCGGTGACTTTTGTCACAAAAGTGCTCATACAGATCATTCATTCGCATGCATTCACAATCATTCATATAAATACCTCACCCACCAGTATTATTGACTTTTCGTATTTGATTCAACATCTTATATTTAGAACAGTAGATTCTCTCGTGAACATCTTATTTGCCGGCATCTTGATCCGTTCGCTAATTTTAAATATTCTCGACTCTCTCGGTTTATTATGTCAAGTAGAGTCTACTCGTGATACACCTTCACCGTCATTCACCCGTCATTCACACATAGATAAAAAGAGAATCCCGCCGCATTGCATACGATGACACTTTAGTAATCTGAGGCTTCTCTAAACAAATATAATTTTTTATCGACAGTTAATCGCCTTTCCGTTGCAGATTATTGTTTTTGCCTTGCAATTATTCTTCGTTTGCCTTTATGTTGCCCGCTCTTGCGTTTCCTTTTTTGGTTTAGTACCGGGCTCGAGTTTTCATTGATTCTGCCGTATCCCTGCGTTTCATTTACTTCATTATTTTAACTTCCTGCGAAATAGATGAGACAAGTAAGAGATTAATTAAAAAGATAATGTTACTCAGGACACGTTAGTCTTGGGTTAACCGAAAGCTGCAAGACGTCGCGTAAATCAACTTCCACTCGATACTTCCAAATCAATATCGAATTTCATTACCAAAATTATTAAGATAATTAATTAAAAGCACAAGCGACAAAAATTGATAGCTTCATAGATGTTCAAATACGAAAATGTAAGCATTCCTCGCGTGTTTAGTTCTTTATATTTACACAATAAGTGGGTTTTATTCTATTCTTCTCTTCTGCATGTTCTTTAAAAAATGATCTCTTTCTTATGCGATATGACTGCTTGCAATCGATATACATATTAATAAAAAGTAAAATGTAACGGTTTATATATGGAAGTTTTAAGATTATTTGCTTAGAAAATTAAACGTATATTTTGTTTAATATATGATTATTCAGCTTTCTTAACTTCTTCATTGTTGATAATTTATTTATTTTTTCTGTAACTTGAACTTATATTGATTTATACAAAATGATATTTTTATCTCATGATACATGACACGAATATAATTTCGCTCTTTTCATCATGTAGGGATGGAAGAAGGTGTTCCTGGAGGAGTAACGGAATTAAGTTCTAAGCAACGCCACCAAATGAAACACAGGGAACTGTTTTTATCGCGACAAGTGGAGACTATGCCTGCCACCCATATTAGGGGCAAATGCTGCGTTACATTATTGAATGAAACCGAATCCTTGACGAGTTACCTAAACAAGGAGGATTCATTTTTTTACTGTTTAGTATTTGACCCTGCTCAGCGTACTTTGCTTGCTGATAAAGGTAAGATATCAAGTATTGTACACTTTTCTATTATGTACGATACACACGAAACAGATCGAAATTAACGAAATTATGCCCGTTACGTTGTAGGCGAAATTAGAGTAGGTAGTAGATATCAAGCGACAGATATACCGGCGGTATTGACGCCCGCAGAGAGGGACGCGGATCCTCGCAGGTTACAAGACTTGGAGACCTTGGTTTGGACTCAGAAACACGGTTTGACAGATCGTAAAATCGATCAATTCCTTGTCGTTAGCAGATCGGTAGGCACCTTCGCGAGAGCCTTAGACTGTTCGTCCTCCATTAAGCAGCCCTCCTTGCATATGTCCGCGGCTGCTGCATCTAGAGATGTTACTCTGGTGAGAGACGTTCCGTTTGACGCGCGTTCTGCAGACAGATAAACACAAATAGATAAATTGATTCTTAGGGAGAGTATTGTCGTTTTATTAAATTTTTTCAATTGCATTGCAGTTCCACGCGATGGACACATTGCATATGCATGACTATGACGCAGCGGAAGCCTTAGCGGCTCTAGTACCTAGTACCGGTCCAGTGTTGTGCCGGGACGAGATGGAAGAATGGAGCGCATCTGAGGCGAACCTGTTCGAAGAGGCGCTCGAGAAATACGGGAAGGACTTTGCCGATATACGAGCGGACTTTGTAAGCACGCGTTAACACACGCGAATGAATAAGAGTGCAGCTACGTTTGAGCAAGTTTATTAAGGTGCGTTTCTCATGTTTTTCAGTTACCGTGGAAAACGCTGAAGAACGTAATCGAATACTATTATATGTGGAAAACGACGGATCGGTATGTCCAGCAGAAAAGAGTGAAAGCTGTAGAGGCGGAGAGTAAGCTAAAGCAAGTTTACATACCGAATTACAACAAAACCCCCACGTCGACCACCGCACCTTCCACCGCCACGATTGTACCTCTTGGCAATAGTAACAGCAACAGTAACGGAAAGCCGACCAGCGTTTTGAACGGTAATAGTAACGGCAGCATGGTGGGTGATAATTCTGGAATACTTATGGTTGGAGTCGGTGGGAAGCCATGCGAGAGCTGTCAGGTCGTCCAAAGTCCACAGTGGTACGCTTGGGGACCATCACACATGCAGTACCGTCTCTGTCAATCCTGTTGGACATATTGGAAGAAATACGGAGGGCTCAAGGTACGTGCAGGATCGCTCCGACAACACAAGATCGCCGCAGTAACGACAAACTCGTAATGTTTCATGCCGCTTTTCTCTTTGCCGCGAAAACAGGTGCCGTCACGCATAGACGACGTCGATCTCGAGAGGAAACGCGCCGGCGCCGGATCGGACGAGGAGAGTAAGGGGATGGGCGGCGCGCACAGGCCGCATCGATGCAGCATTCCTACCTGCGGCAAGGAGTTCAAGCTGAAGGCTCACCTGAGCCGTCACTACGCGAGCGCGCACGGGGTGGATCTGCGCGGCGCCGCCGGAAGCGGCGGCGGCGGCGGCGGTTCACCGCGGCCGGTCATGAAGACCCGGTCCGCGTTCTACCTGCGCACCTCCTTGCTGGCGCGCGCCGCGCGACGTCTGTGCGCCGCGCAATTGCGCACACGCCACGCCGCGCGGGCGCCCCATCAGCCGGTGAATGCCGCGCCGTTGCGGCACCTATGCGCCCAGCTGGCATCCAAGACGCCCACGGAGCTACGTATCCTTGCGCGCGCCGTACGGCCTCGGCCGCGTCCTCAAGTGATCGACATCGCCTCGCGCTTAGGCGATCATCCGGCACCCCGACAGCCTGGGGACTGGGACTGGCTGACTTTGACTGCCCCGGCGCAACGCAAGCAGCCCGATCGAGTCTCATTTCCACGTCCGCCAAAGGCACCAGGTACATGACATAATTATTTTATATGCATGATATACAAATAGTAAACAAAAATCAAGTAAGATAAATAAGATCTTGAGACGATAGTCTCAACAAGTTTTTCAGTAATAAAAAATTAAATGGTTACTACAAGATTGTTAAGAAGAACGACGATTGTTTGTTGCATTTGAAATATTAGTCATTATATATCTTATTTATACAATACTTGATTATTTCAGTTTACTCGCTATATACTATAGTACAGAGGTGCCCAAACGGTTGCGTGTTAACGTAAAATTTTCAGAACAGTTATAATTGCAATGTAGCCATAATTAATATAATTATTGCTGTTTTATGCCCAATCGTAACACAAACACACAAAATAAAATAAGCATGCTTATTTTACATATAAACTTAGATCACTGCGACAGGGAACAGTAGATCGCGATAGAGTGAGAAAGCTGAAAGTAGATCTTGCTTCTAAGTTTGGCCACCTCTGCTATAATATATAACGCGATACATACACATAATGCATAATGTATACGCAGCGGGATATAAACATTTTCGTATTCCGTCTTGTTTGGAGCAATTTTATGTGAAGTGAAAAAGAATTACACTACAAAGCATCTGTATTACTGATAAAAATAGAAATAATTTAGTAGATTACCTTCATATATATATATTCGTGTATGATACATGTTATAATACGAAGTATTAACGTTGTAGACGGCAGTCTTTTGTACGAGAGAGTACCAAACAAGCCTGAGGTGGATAGGCTCACGTTGACACCACCCCAGCCGCAGCCTGTCATGTCGACCCAGCAGAATATCCTGAAACGCTCAAGACCATTCGATGAAATCAACGGTTCAGATGGTAAGTTTCACTATCCGACTCGTGTTATCAATTGGGCGATACAATTTCGGGTAATAGTGAATTGAGTTTTGTCTTCGTTTATTGGCTTCTACTCGGATATGAATTGAGATGAAAGTAAAATCAAAGTTTCATAAGTGCGTATGACGATAATGATTGTCATGTAAATTGCGTAAGGATATATGCTCTTCTCGAGAATGTAAGCTAATTTTTAAGACGCAATTAATAACTATTTCTAAGATACAATTGTGGTATGAATGATACCGTAATATATACAATTTTGCTTAGCCTTATATAGCTCTGAATTCTTCATTCCATTTTATATTTGAAAATGAAGTCTACTCTCATAATTACGCATAGTATCATCCATGTTTCATTAGAGAAAGATAATTTTATTTAAGAATATTTCTTATCCAAGAATTGATTATTGTTATCGTTAATTGCTAATAAAAAACAATCTCACGCAAAGACGAATTAGCGAATAACGATAACAATAATCAATTCTTGGATAGGAAATACATTCTCAAGACAAAATACCTTTTTTGTTTATATCAATTATTATTGTAAGTAATGAAAAAGAGAATATTATATGCATTCCAGTAAACGTCTAAGCAAGAATCTGTTAAAATGATTTGTTTCTCTCTGTGTAGAAATATTAGCCAGACAGGATCTGAAACCAATATCTGACAAATGAGATTTTTATAATCGTATATTAGCACATTAATAATCAGAAAATCATATCTTTGACGTAATATTATGTTAATAATCCTTAACACTGTAAAGATGTTTAGCAAGTACGCTTACAAGGTAGCTCAATATAGCTATAACAAGGTAACTCAAGGATCCTTTAAAACTGTCCCGAGCTTTTGCTTTTCCGTTTCTAGGTATCGCCCTGAACGCAGGGCTCCCGTCTAGCGCACCGCCCGTGAAAAGGGCTCATCATCCGCAGCAACTACATCCGAAGCACACGCTGGAGCATCCTGCACCTGCAGTTCTTCCTCTCGCGCCGCCTCTTAACGGCAGGGCCTCTCATCCACATACGCTGCCTCACGGTCCGCCGTTATCCAGAAGTAACGCGCGGAAACAGGTCATGTCGTGGATGGATGCACCCGATGACGTTTACTTCCGCGCCACCGAACAGATCAAGTTAGTATAAAAGTCACATGGAACTATCGAAGACAAGCATGAATCAATCTCGAGGAATAAACGTAAAGAAGTGTAAATATAAAAAAGTCTTAGCTTCTGTCTGATTATAAAATTTATCAATTACCAGGGTGTTTATTACTTGGAAAAAACCTGGTGGAAAACCTAGAATTTTCAGGGAATCTCTTTTTTTACCCTTGAAACTCATGAATTTTCATTGAATTTTATTAGCACTCAGGGAAATTTTGAAATTTTACTTTCAAATTTAAATTCTATTTTTTTTTCTAAAAAAATTGTTTATTTAATTTTTTTTGATCATGCAAAATATTGACAATTGGTTAACAATAAATTTGGCATACATATGCACGTATATTCACGTACATTCTCGTGTGATTCGCAAGTTTTTATTTAAAAAATCAGAGTAACAGTAGAAGACAATACAGAAAAGAATTCACTGTTACTATAGTATAGTGAGAGCCTTCCATATATTATATAGGTTAGTTTTGCGGTTCCAATTGTAGAAAAGGATAGGTATATAGTCTCGTGGAAGATTATAAGAGGGGAAGAATCATTAAAAAGATTCAATAAAATAAATTCATTTCAAAATTGCATTAAAAATTTTTCTAATCTTTCCTGGAATTTTTAATAAAAATACCTGGAAAATCCGGGAATTCTTTTTCATGATTTGAGGAACTTTTTTTCATGATTTGAATAAACACCCTGAGTAAACACCTTGATTGCGTAATAAAAATGATTTCAAAGAAGTAAGATTATGTGAAAAAAGAAACTGATACACCACTTGTGATTGGCTTACTTATTCTCGTTTCTCCAATTCGATTTTTATATCTCGAACCTTAATAAAATATTTATATTACATTTTGTTATAAGAATTTTTATCTTAACTCATAAAGCTTTAGTAATTGTGATTATATCGTAACGCATGTGTTTGATATGTGTGCTAATTCTTCCGATTTATTGAATTGCAGAAGAGCCAGAAGAACTCTGGCCTCGGTGGAGTTACGAAGAGCGGCGCGCAAACCGTGGCGCAGAATGTCGCTCCCTCTGAATCCGCTTCACCTCCAAAGAGCAGGTCGCCAAGACGATATGGTCGTTATCTTGGATTGAATTCGCACAATCAGGACGAACACAATCGGACGATATTTTATGTCGGTTTGCTAACCGCGAAGCATGACGCTGTTAACGTAATCTTTAATCAAGTGAAGCTACACATAGTGAAGGTCACAGTTTTGTGTATTGTCATCGACAGCTCCGATGGATCGAGCAACAATCGCTAACTTTAGAACCGGAAAATTCCCCGAAAGCTCCTCCATGACGAGATTTCCTTTTCTTCTCTTGGAGCAAGTCGTGGTAATAGAAAAAGAAGGCCTCGCTTGACCGAACATGTATGTTGAACAATCGAGAACATCGTTGAATTGTAACGACTTCACTACTTACGGAGTACTACTGAAGAATTAATGTTCAGCGAACTAAGTCATTCAACGTGAAACATGATTTTTTATTCGTATTAATTATTGTTGTTATTAATAGTAATTATAATAATTCAATGTACATATACACATTATACTACACATAGCCATGCGACACAAGATACGCGTATACACACGTAATACACACATCTCTCATACATACACACACGCATTCTTAATATATACATGAACACATCCAAGTACCGAAAAGCGATCGGTATGACTTTAATAGCGATAAAGAAGATACTGGCCGATACCTGCGGATAAGCTCATGAATGGTTGGGCACAGAAAACACAATGGTGCAACTTTCGAGTAACATTTGGGATAAGTATACTTCTAAGTATAATGTTATATCTTGTACTTTGAATGTATTTGAAGATCTATACCAATGTTTTTCAAAAGTTAATTATTCATGTGTTGTATTTTCTGGATGCAACCAATGTTACGGCCATGCAGATAACAGAGACGAATGTCTGAGCGGAAGCGAATGCGTAAGGGAGAAAGAGTAAACGAGAAAGAGAGCGAGAATGAGAGCGCGTGAGAGAATATGTAATCGAGCGAGAGAATATATAATCGAGTGAGAGAGAGTGAATTAGTACGTATGGGAGACAGAAAGAAGGAATGCTCATTGTGAATATTTTTATTAAATTTTCAAGTTTGACGCAACTTCCGTCTAAAAAATTAATAAATAAACATAAGCATAAGTGAAAAAATATCCTAATCATATCTCGGCTGCCGTTGATTCTTGTTCCAAAAAAGGTTTAACTTCATGCTTCGGTATCGCCGTCGACATCGAGAAGTTCCGTGTTTAATGAATTATCCCGACGTATTCCCCACTTCGACCTGTTCCAGAAGCGACTGAAATTACTTCGACTTTTGTTGAATTAATACCGCGATTAGTTCGTCATTTTTCGACTGTTTCGACACGCTGAGAATCGATGTAAATTTCGAATCGCATTTAAATCGCTCTGTATTTCTCAAAGACTAAGATTTTTCCAAAATTCTTTTTTTGTGCGCGAAGAATTTTCGGGATAAAATCGTCTTTTTTTAAATATTGGCTTGTATGAAACAAATTGTTATCTCGGAATGCCGGCCATGTACTTCAGAATCACCGTACCGTCAGATACGTAACTTTATTCGGAATCTAAGATCGCACGCGCGTTAATTAAACGAATATAATAGAGAACATTGATTATATTGATTAGATTTAATGGAATAGAAATTATAAATTCCGAAGAGACAAATGGAAAGACGGTTTGGACCGATGGTCGATATAATATAACATTTCAGTTACCTTCAGCAATATATGTTTATTCCTGTTTTATCATCAAGCGGTTAACAAGAATGTTTTAAGGATGATGGAATCGTCTGTATTACCGACTAAACGCATTTCGTATTTTTCTGTTTTTTTCGCTTTTCTTACATAAAATAAAAAACGTCCAAAATAAGAGGAAATACGCAAATAAATGTAATAAGATATAAAACGATATGAAAAATTAAAAAAGTGTGCAAATTAGGAATTTGCACAGTGCTTCCTCATCAATTTATTAGTTGGTTCACAAAGTTTCCATGAGGAAGTTTTTTTATTTCTTCTTTTTTTTAGTTTGGCTTCCTCGTAGAGGAAGCTTTGTGAACTAACTAATAAATTGATGAGGAAGCACTGTGCAAATTCCTAATTTGCACACTTTTTTACAAATAATTTGACTCTAAATTCAATACTAATTTTCTTTTAATAATATTCTATTGATTTAAAAAAAATCAGTTCGATATCTCCACATTTTTGGAAGTTAGAGCAACCACGAACATTTCTCAAAAATATAAAAATATGAGCGCAAAAAGAACCCCTTTACCGATCATCGCGCAATTCAATAGGAACCTTCCTTAAAAAATTCTCTTTCGATTAAAAAAAAAGCAACCAGGGCGCTTATTACGTATCTTGGGAGTGAGTGAAAATGCGAAAAGTGAGCGAATTCACTAGGTTTTGACTAATTTCATTGGTCCAAACCTAGTGAATTCGCTCACTTTTCGCATTTTTACTCACTCCCAAGATACGTAATAAGCGCCCTGATATCTCAAAAATTGCGGAAGTTAGAGCAACCACGGACATTTCTCAAAAATTTAAAAATATGAGCCCAAAAAGAACCCCTTTACCGATCATCGCGCTATTCAATAGGAACCTTCTTTAAAAAATTTTTTTTCGATTAAAAAAAAGCAACCCGATATCTCAAAAATTGCGGAAGTTAGAGCAACCACGGACATTTCTCAAAAATTTAAAAATTTAATAAAAAGAGAACGCCTTTACCGATCATCGCGCAATTCAATAAGAATCTTCCTTGAAAAATTCTCTTTCGTTTTAAAAAAAAGCAACCCGATATCTCCAAAATTGCGGAAGTTACAGCAACAAGAAGATCCACACATACGCACGCACGCACACACACACACACACTAGGTTTTTATTTATTTGATATAAATAATTCTATAATATTTAAACTGCTCTCGACGCCCGACGTACATATGACGTCCGATATCCAATAGGAGAGTTTGTACGACCCGTCGTACGTTGGACGAAAAAGTTTAATTTTGACGAACATTTTCGTACGACGAGCGTCGTCGTACGACAAAATATCGCTAGTTAAAGAGAGTTTCCCACACAGCACACGATATTGCAATATCCACTAGATATCCGAGGGATCGCAATATGTCCAATTATATATCTCAATAACTGTAGGATCTCCATGGGATCGCATTATGTCCAATTGGACATCCGGATCACTCTGGGATATCCTCAGGATAAAGTGTGCTGTGTGGGTTGTTTTCTAGCTAGTTAAAGCTAGAGGTCTAAATATCAGAGAGACGCCAAACTACCCCCACCATGCCGCCACGCCGCTATCTTAGATCCTACACGCACGTGATGTTATAGTGGTAGTGACGGTGTTTCAGTATTAGTCCATGTAAATCGCATGAACGTTTACCTTAAGGGGATCCCGTAGTCGCGGCCGAACTCCGACGCGAGAGCCGACTTTACCGACCGATACATCACATCGATACATCATTACA
>NJRP01001935.1:7511-18755 GCA_003063835.1 Aphaenogaster floridana
ACCATTCTTGCCAGGAGCAGCAGATTGAACAGTAGCGCACGAAGGATCGCAGGAACAGCGTTCCATGATCTCGGCGTAATACCGTCCAATCCGGGCGCGGTGCCAGTCCTTACAGAAATCCTTCTGACTTCTTCTGCCAGTATTGGATCCCAGAGCGAGGTCCTATCCGCTGCTGGACCTAAGTCCGCAGCGGCGCCCTCACCGAGGCCTTCGAGATGAATCCCTCTGGCTCTCGGCGGACGGCTCCGGCTAACACCCGCCACCTGTCTCGCCTCTCCGTACTGCTCACGCAGCGCCGTCATATCTCCATCCGCGACACTGGACGCCTCCATAATGGGACGCCAGTAATCACGGAATTCGACATCGGACGGACACGTGCGCTCAGAGCTGCCATCGAGTATATGCGAAAAACAGGTCTTTAGGTTCTTCTTATAGAGGGATTACACATGTGCAAATTCCCTTTTCCTTTTCTGCTCTCTATTCTCTCGTTTGTTCAGAGGACTGCGCTGTCTAGCCGAACCGCGCTGCGGAGGGTGTACGGGTGGAGGGAAGATGCGACCCAGCCATCTCTCGATGGACTCGATGTCGACCTCTCCCACCCTTAGAGCGTCTCTCGCTATGCCAACAAGAGTATCAGCCTCGAAACTACGGAACGCTGTACTCCGCTCTATGAGTAAATTAATCATGTTCCGCAGTCTCTCAGAACTCAGCTGAGGTACGGGCTGATGTGCACTTGTATCATCAGTTGCCTCAATGGTCGTCGGTACACCGGCGGCTCCTATCATCGCCACAACGGTCTCCGTGCCCTCATCGGTTGCCGCAAGCGGCTGAACCTCTTGGCAGAAGCCTCAAACCATCTCGCGATAAGCCTCTTGTCGACGCTTACTCTTAATGGCTTCGAGACTTCTATGGGGGAACTTCTCTTGCAAATGTTGGTTTATAAACAGAAATCCCCCTGCTGAGCTAACTGTAGCCTCAGCACGAGCCATGAGACGAACTTCCTCCAATGACCACCTGGCCTTTACACGGTCAACATCAACAACGCTGTTAGCCACAATAGGGTGGGCATAAGCGGTGTGTACCCCTAGGCCACGCATGGTCTGAAACTCTCTACCGCAGTGCTCGCATGATACCGGCGGATCATCGTTTCGGCTGCCTTTAGGCTCCCTAGCCGCGCGAGCACCGCAACCGGCTACGTCTGCACCTGACGCCGCCGCACTAGCAGAAGCTACATTTACTCTCGCACGCAGTGCCCAGGCCATCCGAGAACCCGGGCGTGAACATTCATTTCCATTTGTATTATCCATATTATCTGCGTGTTGGGGAGCAAACGGATTGACAACCGAGAGCTCCCCGAAAGCCTTGCCCTTTCTTGGCCCCACAGCTTACCATGGGCTAGGCACATGGGCTAAAAGCCTTAAGAGAGTCATAGTTACTCCCGCCGTTTACCCGCGCTTGCTTGAATTTTTTCACGTTAACATTCAGAGCACTGGGCAGAAATCACATTGCGTCTTCCAGACGGTTCCTACGTGGCCTGTGTCGTGACTTCCGGTGTTTCCGTTAGATGTTCGTTTTAAATTGAAAGCAACTTCACGATACATAAATAATCAATAACGTGAATTAATAAGATGAGAATTAATAACTCACTTCAACACTAACTCCCCTCGAATGTGGGCAGAATAGCCAAGTCCGCCCATGAGTGAGTAGGCGAACACGTCGGGATCCTTGTTTGCCATCTACTGATGGCAGCGCATAACTAATTCCCTTTTTAAACACTTATTTAATATAGGCTTTACATATGCACTTTCCACATTTTCATTGTTATTTACAAAGTGGTAATATAAAGATTCTGAGTTTGCAACAGAGTGCAACTTATTAACGTAATTATATTGTTCCTACAGATCAATTAAACTTATAATGAATCGCGGGTGATCGGTTCGGTACACCAAAATATTGCATACTTCGTGATGCGCGCGAACGAAGAAGGTTATACGAACGTCATTGTATGGCAATGAATAAGCAATGGCATTATTCGGTGATTGAATTTCAACAGCACTACCCTGATATATCACGGAGTGCGAAGCTACTTGACAGCCTTTGTAAAACAATGGAGACCAAAAATTATCGTAACCGTCTTCGTCAGCGCAATGAAAATCGCTATATTTACAAGTGCCGGTAGGTAATCTTATTATCTAACAAGTTAATTTTTGTCGAGTACCTTTTAAGTGATACATGTATGTAACTTTGAACACTAATATTTTTTATTAAGGCTTCTGGCCTAAGAGCGGCGGAATTGTCAGCAGGAAGTGATCGGCTATTGACAATTCCGACCTCAAGTTTGTCGATAGTGGTATTTTCAATCCGGAGAGTTCCATAAGTGTGCATGTTAATGCAAGTAGTGAAATCGACTGACGAATAGAAACTATAGCTCTTAATGGAGGAATGAATATCGAAATCGCTTTCGCCCTTATTTACGCTGATGATGTTATCTATTTCGATCCTACAAGCGAGTACGCTAATAACAGTAGTTTCGGGTAATTGAATTAGTTTTAAGCGCACGCTATCAAGGGATGGTCTTTCTTCGGGCGCTTTACATTCGTCCTCATCGAGAAGAGACACGATCGTGCCATTAAAGCGAGGTCCATCGCAGTCGTATCCTATGAGCGTATAGGTTGAGCGGATCAGGAGGATCACCCAAAAGAGTTTAGTAATCATCTCTGTAACATAAAGGTAGATCATCCTGGTTCACTTGAGTAAGCCCTTTTAAGTTTATTAACGTGTACTATACGCGTAGTGTTATTGATTTTAATTCGGATATTTTCATTATCCAAAATCTCGATTACTTGGTACAGTCCGAGATATTCCGTAATAAATTTCCCGGTTTTGAGATTATTTTGCAGGAAAACATAGTCATTAACTACAAAGGTTGTCTGATTAACCCGCTTATCGTAATGTTCCTTTGATTTCCTTTTCGCCCTTTCTAAATTAGTTTTAGCAGTAGTCTGGAGATTGTGGATCATTCCAAACAGGTTCGTCAAATAAAGATCGTATGTTTCTGGTTCTTCTTCTGTATTAAAGTTTGAAGGTATCCGAGCAGGCGTACCAAATACCAATTCATGCGGAGTAAAGCCAGTGCCCTCATGAGCGGAAGTATTATATGAAAAGCTAGCCCTTTCAATTAGTTTGTCCCATTCTTCTCCTCCGCACATAAAACATTTTAGATATTCTGTTAAGACGGCGTGTGAGCGTTCCAAAGATCCATTAGATTGCGGATGGTACACTGTAGTGCGTAAATGCTGTATGCAAAACTTCTTTGTCACATTTCTCATTAGGAGGCTCATAAAGTTCCGTCCTTGATCAGTGAGTATGCTGCACTGGCAGCCAAAGCGGCAAATGAGATAATTGACAAAAGCAGTCGCTGTAGTTTGAGCGCTGGTATCTGGTAGAGGTACATAAATCGAATACTTTGTTAATAGATCTTGCATCGTGAGAATGTACGAGTTGCCCATACTAGTAGTTTTAAAAGGCCCAACAATATCAAGGGCGACTTTGTCAAATGCGCGAGCAGGGGTGTCGGTGAGTATCATAGGTTGTCTTGTCTTTCTTCTAACAATCTTCTGTATTTGACAGGTGCGGCATTGTTTAATAAACTCCTGAATTTGCGATTTCATACTATCCCACGAATAACGTAGCTTGATGCGGCGATAAGTTTTTGAGACGCCCTTATGTCCTCCAGCGGCTGATTCGTGATGTTCACGAATAATAGGAAGTCTATCCTCAACTGGGGGAATGGAAATGGTTCCATTGCAAATGTTAATAATTATAGATTTTTCCCTCATTGTGGACAGCATTAACAGTCGTATAGATTGCCATGGCATATTGTCCAGCACATCAGTTTTTCGCATACTAATTGTGCGTAAATTTAATTCGGAAGTTACGTCTAATAACAAAACGAGACAGTCGTTCAATATTTGCTCGTCCATACGCGTGGACCGTCTTTCTTTAGTTGGTAATATGATTATATGCTGATCATGGTGAAACGAAAGGTGAACGCGAGCTCTTCCGAGCATAAGGTCGTCTGGAGGCGGTAGCTTCCCAGCTTCATGGAGTTCGTTCATGCGCCTTTGTCAAAAGGGTGTTCGTCACCGGTTGTTATGACAACGAGGTTGTCATTCCTGGCCAGTAATGGTAATGGTTTCCCTTTACCTGGCACAAGGTGTTTTGAATGTCGAATTGATCGGCGTTTTCCTCATCCGGACTGTATGAAGTGTCGAGTTCGAAATCTTGTGGCTCGAGCGTGAATGACGGGGGCTCAGCCGAAGCTGGCGGCTTTGGTGGCACGTAATTAGCGCTTATGCTTTCATAAATTTCCTCGAGTTGCATCGTGGTCCTGGCCAATGGGCCGGATATCGATGGAGTAGAGACCCTTTCATCAGGACTCTCAGCGAGGGTAATGTTTTTTCGCGGTTTCAAATTGTACTGTGAAGGGGGTTGTGAATCCTGGGATCCGTGTGGGATTTCAGGCGTAGCCAGAGAGAGTGGTTGGCTATGAGATTCCAAGGTGGGAGGACCGAAACGCGTCCTTCCTATTGGAAATGATGAAACAGAAGAAAAAGAAGAGCAAAAAGGGTTGGGTTGGGGTAATTCCCCGGATAAAGATGGGAAAGGGGGTGCCCTTTCCATTAAAAATGATGAAACAACAGAAGAAGAAGAACAAGAAAAGATGAATGGGGGTGATTCCCCAGTGGATAAGCGTGGGCATGGGGATGCAGCGGCCGTTCCTTCAGTATCATTGGGTGGTATAATCATCGGGGGAAGGCCCAGTTCCCTGCCGGTGATTTGGTTCCCAACGAACTTTTTCCGTGGACGGTCATCATCAGAATCGGCGCTGTCGGATGATGAAATGTCTATGGCGCGCCAATGGCCAAGTTCGTTAGGATCAACTCGGATCTTTTTTCGGATTGGCATTACGGAATGGCACTTGGGATTTGGAATAATTGGATTTCTGGATAAGGCATCTGCGTTATTGTTGTTTGTACCTTTTTTATAAATTATGTCGTAATTGTATTCCTCGAGTTTGAGACGCCACCGCATTAGTCTCGACGTAGGATCTTTTACACTGTGTAGCCAAGTCAGAGGTTGGTGATCAGTGACCAGTGTAAACGTTCGTCCGTATAAGTAAGGTCGAAAATGATTAACGCAGTAATTTATGGCTAGCAGTTCTTTTTCAGTGGTGGAGTAATTTTTCTCGGCCAAATACCCTGGAAGCGTATGCGATGAGAAGGTCCTGTCCTATTTCTCCCTGGCTTAATATGCCGCTAATAGCGAAGTTAGAGGCATCAGTTGTAAGGGTGAATTTCTGTTCGAAATTTGGATATTGTAATATTGGTTCTTTGCACAATAATTCGCGGAGTGTGCTGAATGCGTTTTGCGTACTATCATTCCAAACAAACGCTGTGTCCTTTTTCAACAAATTAGATAGTGGTGATGCAATGTTTGAAAATTGTGGAATAAAGCGGCGATAATACCCAGCCATACCGAGAAACTGACGAATGTTTTTTACGTTTCGCGAAACTGGAAAGTTTTTGACTGCGGAGATCTTCTGAGGGTCGGGACGAACTCCGTCCTCTCTAATCACGTGTCCTATGTAAGCGACTTCGTGGCGAAGAAACTCGCATTTATCTGGTTGCAACATCAGGTTTGCAGATCTTAGTCGTTGCATCAGCTTATCTATTTTTATTACGCGTTCTCTTAATGAACTTGCGTATATTACAATGTTATCCATGTATACGAATGGTTCAATGCCTTGTAATCCACTTAGAACTTGGTCCATTAATCGCTGGAATGTTGCTGGGGCATCCCTTTTGTTCAACCCAAAAAGCATCCGCGCAAATTGGTATTGCCCGTGGGGCGTCGAGAATGCTGTCTTATGCGCATCAATGGGATCCATGGGTATTTGGTGGAAGCCACTAGCGAGATCCAACACGGAAAAATACTTGGCACTGCCAAGTTGATCAAGAATGTCGCATATGTTTGGTAGAGGGTATGCATCGCCCACCGTTTTTTCATTCAACCTTCTATAATCGATTACCATACGCCATCGTTTGTTACCCGACGAATCTTGTTTTTTTTTGGTACGATCCAGACGGGCAAATTATACGGAGAAGTAGAAAGAATCATGATATCTTTATCGATAAGTTGATTTACCTGACGTGTTATTTCGTCGCGATGTACCGGCGGAAATCGATATTGCTTTGTATGTACCGGCGTATTATCGGTAGTTACAATTTTATGTTTTACTAAGGGAGTTTTATCGAGGTATTCGCTGGGTACATAGAACTTATCGTTGTAGTTTGTTACTAAGGTGACTATGTTTTCCTTTTCTAATAAAGAGAGGTGATCAAATTGCAGTAATTAAAGGATAGCGGATATCCTGTCAGGATTATTGAAAGTGTTATCTTCGAAACTGTTATGATTTTTATTTTTAATATTTTCTTCATTGCAAGTTTTACTACCAGTAACAGTATTGACTTTATTATTAATTGTGAACATTTTCTTGTTATTAATAGTAGCAATTTCTTTGGTATTAATAACAGCATTATGATTTGTAGCAATCGCTTTTTCTTTTTGAGGAGGTGCTGGCGCACTTGGAAATTTCAGCATAGGAGAAGGATAAGATTTACTAGAAGATTCCGCGTGGGAGTGCATACTTTCTGTACGATCGAGAGATCCCACAGGGGAATGTGAATTAGAAGATGATTCCGCGTGGGGATGCATACTTTTTGTACGACCGAGAGATCCCAAAGGGGAATGTGAATTAGAAAAAGATTCCGCGTGGGGATGCATACTTTCTGTACGACCGAGAGATCCCACAGGGAAATGAGAATTAGAAGAAATAGTAAAAGTAGTATTGGAAGTAGAAATAAGAGATAGCGATTCCTTTTTAGTATTTTCGTTAGCATTGGTATTGGTATTAGCGTTAGTAGAATTATTTGATACTGGTAAAATTATTTGATTACAGGTGAATTCGTTGTTAATTGTTCGAGAGATTTAGTAATTTTATTAGATTGGTTGTCAGTAGTGCCAAAAGTATCTCTTTGTGCGATCCGTTTAGTAGGAGAATTAATGTTTCTGGATAGATCTTGGGAGTTGGACAGTTCTGTTTGCTTGGAAGTTGGCGAAATGAGTTCAGAGTACCATTGTGGTTCATTAGATATTTCAGTGACTTCTCTGAGTTGTATGGTAGGTATTAGGACTTCTATGCTATATTCGAGAGTGTTAATAATTCTGATGTAAGCTTTGTTATTTATACATGTGACAAGGGAGTCTCCGGCAAACACTCCGTCGCAGACATGCAGTCGAGGTAGTTAACCAGTTTTAATTTCGGGATTAGAAATATGAATAACAAAGCCGGTATTAGTACGGGGCGGAATAACGACAGTTTCTTGTTTCTTAAATGGGAAAATGCAGTCGTGCCAAGTAATAATTTTATTACTGTAATCTATACATGCGTTATGTTCTGTGAAAAAGGACGTGCCTAATAGTCTTTGCTGTACTATGGGAAAATCGTCAGGTACGACGTGAAAAGTTACAGGCACTTGCAAAATCTGAGCTTGTATTGATCCTAAAGTATTGACGGCATTTTCCGTAATGCCGGTGAGCTGCAGGATTTCTTAATTATTAATTTTGGCTTTGTTTTGAATACACCCATTTTTGATTATGTTTGGTTGTGCTCCAGTATCGAGCATGAAAGCGGTTGGTCCGCAAAAAGATGGGGATTCGAGCTCGACGGTAGGTACGCTTCCACTGACGGCTCGAAGGACGTAGATGGGTTGTGGGAGCATCCCAACGTGAGGATGGGACGAGCGGTTCCCTGGCCTCGGTGTATCCCGCTGGTCGAGGCCTCCGATTGGTTTCCCGGATGTCTTGTATCATTACGTGAACCAAAATTGTTGTAGTTTCCATTGGTATTCCCGTTTCTTTTATGTGTAGGATAATTATTAGGGTAGTTATTTCTACTACCGTTGGAAATATTCTCGTGATACTGCCGTTTACGACATTCGTGAATTAAGTGTCCCAAATTTTTACAGTATCCACAGATTTTCTGCGCGGGATTATCTGACCCATTCGGTAGGGTACTTGAATTGTTTGTAGGAGAGCTAGCATTGTTACGTTGGAAAGTTCGGATAGGATGCGAGGGTGCACGATCGCTGCGCGAGCCTGAGGGTAAAAAATTTCTGTTTCGAGCTTCCTCTCGTTCTAATCTTTTGCTTATCGTGATTACCTTGGAGCAGGCGTCAACGAGATTATGATATCCTTCGGCCCTAAGTTCAACACGATATTCTCTGGGGAGTCCTTTATAGAATGCTTCTAGCGCGAGTGAATCGATTGAGGAGATCTCGAGTTCCGTTAAAGAGCGACTAAGGTTCGCTTGATCTCCTTTTATTATTGCCGTTCTGAGATCTTTAATGCGCCCTATATAATCTAATATATGTTAGAAGGGTATTGTAACGTATAATATATAACAATATGTATAAGCGAGTATATTAGGAAGTAATGGATTAGGAAGGATAAGTAGGAGAGAGGAGAGAGAGGGACCGAATGGAATAGGTGGGAGAGACCCGGGAGACGAGTAACAGACGAATAGAAGACGGCAGTCGGAGCTCGAGCCGCGTTCCGTGAAAACTGAATTAGAAAGGGACTGCCAGCCGATTTTGGAACTAGGGCCCAGGATATATTGGGACCAAGGTCCGAGATCACCACACTCATTCACAGTGAGTCTCGGAGGAAACTCCACCTGCAATTCTAAGAGAACCAGGGCATCAAGGAATCCGTCATCGGATCCTCGCCACCGGGTGATCTCTCGAGTGACCTGCTAAATGGATATGGACGAACATTGGACGCAGACTGACTAGGAACGCGGCCCACTTCTGAGAGGGGCTCCGACAGCACCGAAACGACATTATTGCGTAGCATAAATATTGCGACGACTCGATTGTCACATATCGAATTATAAGAGCGATCTGACCATAGAAGGCATTTCTATATAAGGACGTCAACCAATCGATTGGTATGCTAATAAATAATTGTAATAAATATTGTCTTCTCTCATATTAAATTTATATTGTCTTCTCTCATATTTATGTTGTCTCTTCTTGTATGATATTTATATTGTCTCGTAGACGAGGGGGGTGACGTCACCACGGGGGGGAGGGGGTAAGAGCGGCGATGACATACCGCTACTTGTTTATAAACACTATAAACAAAAGTGAGTGTTTACATCGCCGCCAGATGGACGCGGTGGAGTTTATTTTCTCGTAAGTAAAAAACCACACAGGATAGAATAAAAGACCGACAGCTACGTGAGACGTTTTATCGATTTGATATACCGCTACTTGTTTATAAACACTATAAACAAACGGCGCCGACAGAGCGCCGATGACAGGTCGCTACATGTTTTACAAACAATATAAGTGGGTCTGTGGCGTTGCGGAGAGGAGTCCACAGGGTTCACGGGGCGAGGGGAGGCCGCCGCTGTCGCCGCCGCATTCGTCTCTCTCTCCCTCCCACCCATTACGGACCCCATACACGTGTTTCTCTCTCCCTCCCACTTACCATCTTCTTACTTTTTTCTCACTCTTTGCAAGCGGCGTTCTCTCTTCCTCGCGTTCTCCTTCTCACCCGCCCGTTGCAGTTCTCTTCTCCTCTCTCATTTTTGCCCCAAAGATCTTGTTACTTGTCCCTTCCATGTTTTTATTTAAAATTTTTTTATCGATTTCTAATCATATTGAATAGGATAGAAGAATTTTGTATCTTTATTTAAATTTATCGTTTTCTAATTATATTAAATATCGTATAAGAAAGGAAGAAGGCAAGGCAAATATAAATAATACGTAAATATGTGCAAATATATTTTCTAATATGAATAATTTTTTACGTTTTTTTAAAATTGTTTAACCCCAAATTTCATCATATATTCGAAGCCGAATAACATTCTTAAATTAAAAATGTACTCTTGACCGAAGTTCCATTGCTCATTGTTTAATTCTTGGTAAATTTGTCGATTATGTCTGATCGATTGCATTTTCTCACAAGTCGTAACTCCCTCTCTGCCAATGCTAACTGGCCAGACCCACTGAAACATGATATATTATGGTATTACAATTTTTATATACATTACTAGACATTACAGACGCGCGCTATTGAGCTATTTTTATTTTTTTTACTTTTTACTATCACTATTAACCCCTCAATACACACAATTGTCAAATATGCAATGAGAGCCGCTCACGAAATACGCGCAATGAGAGAACCAATCGACATTGCGGAAAAGCGGCAACAATAACTATGATATATACAAGTATCGATGTCATGCATTATTTTAGGAGCGATTCTCACATGTTCATTGGAGTACATTCTCCACTCCATGTTACGTACTCCATCCTCGTTACATATGCAGCATCACTAGTGTAGCCAATACTCTCTAAGAAAACAGATTATTACACTCACAGTACTACACTCGCGCAAAATAATTATACATACGCCATCGAGATAGATCCTCAAAATAATCATGTCTCTAATGGTCATGATTTTTTAAATTATTCACAGTAAATTCACGTATACTATTCGTATACTACTCAAAGCTCGTCCTAAGTCTGACTGTGTCAAACTCAGGACGAGCGACGTCCTGGGTCACCTAAATAATAACATATTTAAAGTAACAATCTCAACGTCTAAGGGAGATAAAGACCTCTTGGCGATGTGCATCAACAGCTACGTACGACGATGCGTATCTTTGATGACATACCGCTACTTGTTTATAAACACTATAAACAAAAGCCAGAGCGCCGCTGTCCGGCTGCTAGAATTTCGATGGAAGTAGGAATAAGAGGAAGAGAGAAAGCGTGCGGTAGCCAGGACGGCTTACGCGAACGCGTACGAGAAGGATGTAACGGGTGGGAGATAAAACGAACACGTTACAACATGATTTAGATTTAATAAAGATTTTATTCTTTTCTTTACATATTTTTTCTTATATACTATTGAATGGTATTAAAAACTAAAGCTGCGAGCTCACAATCGACGAGCTAATGTTTATCGAAAACATCGGTAGACTCTATTACATCTGCTACTTCCATAGGATTTTTTACAAAGCACGCGATATTGGAAAATTGCGTAAAATGACATCGACCGTCTCGATGAGTTTAGTTAATCGCTCGAACATTACGTCGATGATGCGATCGA
>NJRP01001944.1:16356-28064 GCA_003063835.1 Aphaenogaster floridana
TAATAAAAACCATTTAAATGGAAATGTAAAATAGTTTTTGAAAACATGTATTTTAAATGCAAAATACAAAATAGGCATTTTACATTTTATATTTCCATTTTAAATGCTTTTATTTCAAATAATGCACATCCCTGCAAAAGGGTACACGATACACGTGTTTATACACGGAAATGCTAATAACACGTGTAATTCGTGTACCCATGTATACGTGAAATAAGGGGCTCTAGTTTGTACGCATGCGTGAACGAGAGAGAACGAACGAGCTGCAACACAAGCGTGCTTCCTTTTCTATTTTCATTCTACCCTCACTCCTCCAATGCTCAGTCTATACTTACTATGTCTATGTTTTTTTAGAGATATCAAGATATGTGTATCAAGGTTAACGTTATTTTTTTAAATGGAACCGATTTTCTTTATATAATATAATTCTTCTAGTTATTTAGAATATAAAAGTATTAAAGTAAAGTTATCAAAAAATCAATAGTTTGCGAGATATTTTATACTTTATTTTGGCACAAAATATAAAATAATAAATTTAACATGAAATATAAAATATCTTGTTAATTATTTGTTTTTTACCGTACTTTAATACTTTTATGCACAGAATAATGAGATAAATCAATTAGTATAAAGAAAACACATAGTTGCTCTTCAAAAATATAACTGCGCAATTGCATAATTTTTTTAAAAGCAAATATGTGTGTACACATCAACTGATTTATCTCGTTATTCTGTACATAAAAATATTAAGATATGATTATATCAAAGATATATGATATCTTGTAAACAAACAGTTTACAAGATATTTTATATTTCATGTCAAAATATGCCAAAATAAAGTATAAAATATCTCGCAAACTATTGATTTTTTTATATCTTTACTTTTTTTATATTCCAAATAACTAGAGGAATTATATTACAGTGAAATGTCCATATTCGGGACAGGTTTTTGCATATTTTTAGCGATTACTTTGTAACTAAATTTTTTAGGAAAATTCGGTGCCGATTCTAGAACCGATAATTTAAGATCTACAGTTTGGCACCAAAATAATTTTTTAGCGATAAGTATAGCTGGATTGAGAGCACGTAGAATATGTCAAGGTGAAAGTCTCGAATATGACCTAATTCGGCATTGCCCTAAATAGGGATAACATGTTCTCCCTACGTTTTTTATGTGGAAGTGGAATGGTGTTCGGGAGATATCATATATTAAAAAGCTATCATATATTGAATACTGAGCTATCATATATTAAAAAAGCAATACACTCCGACAAACGGCATCTCCATAGAAAAAACCTTTTTGCAGCGTTTCTGAAATTAACTGGTATTTGAGTGTTTCAAACTTTTCACTTTCTGTCGCAACCACAGACGTTTGGATAAAAAATTGTACGTTTTTAATTTTTTAATGGAAAACAGGGTTATGCAGAAATGGAGGACGCGTAATGCAGAAATCAGAATTAATTTACATCAAACGGTCGCGAAATTTTACGTGTTAGAACAGAATTGTCCCGAATTTAAGATGTCTGTCCCTATTTAGGCACAACGACTGTATATAAAGAAAAACATATAATTTCATTTAAAAAAATAACGTTAACCTTGATATCTCTAAAATATGACCTAGAAAAAAAACTTTCTGTCATCATAACCCAAACAGCACACGATATTGCGATATCCACTAGATATCCGAGGGATATCTCAATAACCGTAGGATCTCCATGGGATCACATTATGTCCAATTGGACATGTGGATCATTCTGGGATATCCTCAGGATAAAATGTACTGTGTGGGAATTGCCCCCTCGAACGGTGCAACTTTTTCCTTAGACATTTTTTTGTCAAAGGTAACGGAGATATTTCAAATGCTCAAGTTAACGAAAACACCGTATAGTTTGACGCTTCGTGTGCGCATCTACATTCGCGCAAATACACAGTGATTGATCAGGTTTGTGCTATAATAGATCCTTTAATTTTAGTTGTGTTCTTTTTAGCTGAACTTATTGCACCGTTTATTTTTCCTCTTCTTTCGTCTACGTTGGAGGGAGAAAAAAACAATACTTTTGATTTTTCCTTTCATATCTCTCCCTAGGGCCAAATTAAAAGGACTCTACTATATTTGGGCTCACCCTGTATAAGTGACTCATTTAAAACTTATAATTAGACCATATACCACATACTGGATCGCGCATTGTCCTCTTGGGGTGCGTTCCACTTAACGCTCGCAACGCTCACGAGCATCGTTTATCCTTGTTTATCATTTGATAAACAACAAGGATGACATGACTCGCGAGCGTTGCGAGCGTTAAAGTGGAACGCACCCTTGGTAGGCTGTTGCCAAGTTACGAGAAAGAGACAGACATTGCTCGACTATGCGTGTAACAAGGAAACTAGAGCCGGTATTTATAATCGGTTTCTTATATTTAAGATCGTCTTAAGTACAATCTTAAGATGTCATAAATCAATTACAGAGCCGTATTAACGTCTTAAGGCATTATTTAAGATGGTCTCAAGTATAAGAATGGACTATGAATATCGGCCTATAACCCTTAACCCGGCTTTTGACCGGTATTCATAGTCGATTCTTATATTTAAGATCATCTTAAGTTGAGTCTTAGGTGGTCTTAAGATTGCGCTTAGCCAATGAAATGGCTGCATAGCATCTTGAGATTATGCTTAAGACGATCTTAAATATAAGAACCGACTATGAATACCGCACTTTAAAGCACACATTTTTCTTTATTGTTAATTTACAGGCAACGTATATACTTATAGGTTTTTTGGGTTGTTGGTCATAAATCTGAGATCGAAATTTAAAAATTCAAAATGGCGGATCCAAAATGGCGGATCCAAAATGGCAGTCTGAAATTTAAAAGAATTTACTCATTTACATAAAAGTAGATATTTTTACGTTTTAGACCTCATTTGACCTCGTAATTCGTAATCAGTGACCCCAAAAACCTAAAGTATGCCAAAATTTTATGACGATATTACTTATAGATCACTGTAAAATATATTTTTTCTGAAAAATATGCAATTTTTCACAATTTGTTTATTTATAGCACTGTTAGGGCGGAGCCAGACTACGCGCGTTTTACGCGAATATTCGTGATTCAAGTCATGTCGTCCTTGTTGTTTATCAAATGATAAACAAGGATGAACGATGCTCGAATCACGAATATTCGCGTAAAACGCGCATAGTCTGGCTGCGCCCTTATAACTAACAAAATTTGATTTTTCACATTTTTTATATGTTTGTTAACATCTTATAGATCTTAAAAGTACAAAAAATCTGGATAAAAAGATCAAAAATATAATTTAAATAATTAAAAATGAAGAAAAATAAGGTGGGATTGTAAGATCCCACCATGCTTCAAAGGGTTAAGGGAGTAAACATTGCCAAAGCGTTGCCATTCGTTTAGATGCTATCTTTGTTCCTCAACTCGACAACAGCCTCCACCATTAACGCGCGATCCAGTAGTATATGGTCTAAGATTTAAAATACAGAAAGTCTAGAAAAGTTTACTTTAAGAAAAAAAAGAAAGAAAAAACGGATCTTCGAAAGCGATCATTGCATGTCAAATTTACAGTGAGCAACTTACCTAGAACACCTAGTCTATAATTCAAGGTAACCAATACTACATCTTTTGGAACGATATAATCGGGACCATAATAGATTGCGTTGCCGCTTCCCGTAAAAAAACCACCACCGTGTATCCATACCATCACAGCGCGTTTCTCCGAAGGGTCAAGATCCGTAGTATATACATTAAGATACAGACAATCTTCATCGCCGACTATTTCACGACTGAGGATATCGAGCTGAACAGCAATGTTTCCATGTTTTGAAGCATCTTTGTCGCCAGACCATGGTTCTGGCGGTACCGGATCCTAAACACATAAAAAAATCACCTTTAAATAATTAAGTAACGATATGTGCGAAAAAATTAAATTTTACAATGTATATAATTTTTTTATATCATTACTTTTATAAAAAATAAGTTTAAGCAATACAAGACTGTGTATAAAATATTTTTTATATTTTAATATTTTTTGCTTTATAAAAATACATATATTACAACAATATTTTCTTTACAAAAGTTTTTTCAATGAAATTGGTACTTTCCATCTTTTCCAGAGAGAGAGAGAGAGAGAGAGAGAGAGGAGAGAGAGAGGGGGGGTTTTCAACTCTTTTCAATATATTACAATCTAAAGAAGGACAAAAAATGTTATAAACTAAGGTTGAAATTAAATATCGTCCTTGTAGACACCCATAAAAAATAATGGTAAATGTTGCGTTGAACGGATCGAGATACAGTGGTGACCTTGACATATGTTGTCAAAGTCATGATCCTGAGTAGATCATGACCTCCATAAAGTTTTAGCTGTCGCTCGTTATTCGTTAAAAAGTTATTAACATATTAAGTTGACAATATAAACGTGTGCTTAACTTTATACCTCAAACTCTACCTAGCGTTAATACTATATTATTTGCATATTTAGGTAAATGCTTGGGCAACATGTATGCTCTGCTTTACCGAAAAAAGTGGAGCCCCCTAAATGGGGGGGACGGAATCTGTTGCCTCCACGAATACACTTTTCCACCCACACCACGAAATTGGTTTGAGTTGGGTCATATTTTTTTGGGGAGGGGCTCCGCCCCTTTCCCGCCCAAGCATTTACTTAAATGTGCAAATAATATACGTTAATATTATATTATTAATCGGTACAATTTGCACATTTGAGTAAATGCTTGGGCGGGGGAGGGGCTTCGCCCCACCCCCTGCACCCCCACCCTCAAAAAAATATAACCCAACCCAAATCAATTTCGTGGTGTGGGTGATTAAATCGACATTACAGCAAGTCAACTTTTTTGTTTATAATTTTCTAATAAACAACGAGCGACGGCTAAAACCTATGGAATGTTGTTCAGGGTCATAACCTTGACAACATATGTCCATGTCACAACTGTACCTCGTTGCTCCATTTAACGCAACATTTACCAAAATAATATACTCGCCTTAAATCGGAGTTCGCCAATTGGTGGTTTTGCATATGGTATTCCTCGGAAAGCGAAATAGTAACCGCCATAGCTACCTTCTTCGACAGTGCCGATTAATCTTCCTTCATGCACTTGTATATTCACTCTTTTGCTGTCCATGATAAAAAAACTGGAAAAATAATGTTGATAAGTCTACTATTATTCAAGAAAACACATGCCCTTTCCTTGTGTGTCTATTCCGTGATTTTCCATAATAATTGCGCTACAGAGTTTTTTCTAACTCTTTAAAAGTAGACCGAAGATATGCACATATTGAAGAGTAAATAACTATATTATTGACATATCAAATATTCAATTATATTTGATTTAATAAATATATACAGTCAATGATACTTTAGCTTTGTAAAACATTTTTTCCTATTTTCTCCCATTATAAATTTTGAATATAAAATAGAAAAATTCAAATAAAATTTAATTCTTATTTCTTAATTAATATAATAATAGGCAAGCTTAATTACATTTAATACTGGTGGAACTTCTAAATTATTCCTAAATTTAATTTTTTATAAAAAGCAAAAATTATATTTTACAGAATAAATCATTAAGATTATTCTTATTATTTTTTCTTAATTATATCAGCACATTACACGCAAAACTTACACAACAAATTTATCTATTAACCCCTTGAGTGTGAGACTTTCAAAATGCACAAGTAGGCTTAAAATGTGCAGAGTATTTTCATCTATTGATTTAGATAATAATTTATATATAAAGGTCTTCGGGGTCATTGAATACAAATTCGGTGCCAGAATTACAAATTTTCAAATAGTACCTATTTTAAATATGACAAGAAATTTTGACCTGTGTAAAGTTAACCCCCCAATGTCGAAAAATCAAAAGTTTTCTTTTTGCAAACGTTTGCCCATCGTCTGCCCACGAATGCCACGTTGGAATTTTTATAAGCAAATATTTATAAATGTGTTTATATTTGATAAATACATTTATAGACATCTGTTCTCAAAATCAAAATCGTCATTCGTATACACGCTATAAAATATATACTAATATGTATTTACACATAAATGTATACATAGAATAATTTATATTCGCAATCAAAAAGAAAACAGCAGATTTGTCAATTAATAAAATTATAAATTTTATTAATAAAGACGCGGCAACACGCCAGCAGCCTGTGGTGAGGTTGTAAGAGTAAATTACGAGACATCATATTATTGAAGTCTGAGAAAATTGCGATTTAATGTACAATATAATCAGTATAATGTAATTCGATGAAAATAACAACGATGATAATCGAGTTGCGCTTACGCGAAATATGTGATAAAATATCTTCGACAGTGACGTAGCCGGGGGGGGGGGATTAGGAGGATAAATCCCCCCCAAAATTTTGGAACCAAATATAAAAATATGAAAATGAAAGGTTGAAAGCCGAAAGAGAAATGAAATAGTAAGTGCTTTAAGATCTATAGAAAATGTCCTGAACGAACATTGTTATCTTATTTAATTAAAAAAGTTATGGGTTATTCCGTGATTTTAATTTTTTAAAAATCCTCCCCGAAATAAAATCCTGGCTACGCCCCTGATCTTTGATGTGATATAATACATAAAAAGAACAGTACACACACATACTGCACACAAAATTACGAAACGTATCATTGAAGTTCGCTGAAATAATCGCTATTTAACAGAATCAATATGAGATAATTCGACAAAAACAGCGGTGATAATGATGATAAATATGAATGTTATCAACCCAAGGTTTGTTCGCGTCGCCATGCCCCAACATGCTCCTACTCATTCCAATGCACTCTAAAGTTGGCGTCACCGGAATGAGCGGAATCAATGTATTGGAGTCGAAAACAGATTTTGCAAAGTGCCTGCTACAAATTTTGTCGGCAAAAAGACTACAGATTTGACACAGGATCTGACATATACAATGCTGCTGGTAGAATAATGACAGAAATATAGCAAAGTTTGTCCAATAAAATATGATAGCACACATGTTTTCAAAAACTATTTTACATTTCCATTTAAATGGTTTTTATTACCTATTTTGTATTTCAAATGTATTTTTCTTGCAAACTAAAAATTAATCATAATTTTTTAAAAATTTATTTATTTATTTTTTATTTTTTTATTATTATTTTTTTTATTATTATAATATAATTATACACTTTAATTATTTATAGTTTTATTATAAATTAATTATAATAATACACTTAACCTTGGAAGCTTTTCAGCAAGGGACACAAATCGACACAAGTATCGTTTTATCTTTGTTACTCATTGCCAAAAAAGAAAGATGGTATTAAGTATTAAGAATATAAAGTTTATTTTTTTTATATAAAGTTTTTAAAGAGTTTAAAAGAAAGTTTATATATATATATATATGAAAGTTTGATAAGAATTTAATTAAATATAAATAAATATATATATAAATGTAAATTGAAAAAACCATTTTTATTTTAAAAAACCATTTTAAAAATGCCTATTTTCCATTTTCTATTTTAAATGGGTATCCAAAAAGCATTTTACATTTAGCATTTTTAAATGGAAAGCTTCCAACTATTTTGTATTTTGTATTTTAAATGGGTTTGGACACCCATTTTGCATATCCCTGGATTTGGGGCTATCAAAACAGAAATCTGAACTTTTTGGTTCGAGATTACAAGAGTGGAACTTGTTAGCCAAAAATTCTTGTTATACAAGAATCTCCTTCTTTAGAACAAGAAATGAGATTCGTAAAAGTGATATGAGAAGAAAAACTCTAAACTTATCTCGCGATGTAAAAGTGATACGAGAAGGAAAACTCTAAACCCATCTCGCGATGTAAAAGTGATATGAGAACGAAAACTCTAAACCCATCTCGCAATTTAAAGGTGATTGAAGGAAAACAAAGCAGAAATTTTTATTAAAAATGACGTCCTGATAAATATTTCAATAACAAAAAAGTTGTATGTACTACCAAGTTTTTATTGATATTTTTGTATTTAGTGAGCAAAAACGATTAAAAATCATCTTATTTGTTCTAAAAAAATTTTTTTATTTGTTGACTAGTGTAATAAAAAATGGCAATACTTATTTATTCTGTATATTATATAGATATTGATTGATATTTACTTATTAATGTGTTTTTTCTATTTTAAGCTAGATTTTCAAAGTTATTTAAATCGTATTTTAATGATCTCTCCTTCTTTAGTGTTTCTAGTTTCTTAAAACATCTAAATAATAAAAGTTAAAAGAAAAAAAGAGAAAATATTTATTGTAATATCAGAAAGCAATTAAATAAAAAGAATTAATAGAAGTAGTTTCCTAAGCAAACTACATTTATAACCATTCTATTATAATCATTTAATTATAATATCTTTATCATTTTTCAGTCCAAATCATTGTCTAAACTATATTTTACTTGGGTTTATACATTAAAATAATTATTGTACCTGTGTCTATACACTAGATATCCAAAACTAGCGCAAACTTGTAATTGTTAATAAAATCTAATATAATTATTGTACTTGTGTCTATAAGAAAATCTAATCTCATAAAAAAAGTCCTTTTTCAAAGGTAAAAAATACCAAGTACATAAATCACATCCGAAGTTGTATGTAACGTTAAATAAAAATTAGCTGTTCAAAAATGGATATGAAACCTATTTAATTTACCAAGTACTGTGACAAATTTAATTCTTAAAAACATTTTTGAAAATATTACAGTATACAACACATTTAAAATCAAAGTAAAGCATAAAACAAAAACTTGGCGTGTTAAATATTTAGTGTATAGACACAGGTACAATAATTATTTTAGTATATAGACACAAGTACAATAATTATTTCAAATTTTACTGACAATCATAAATTGGCGCTAGTTTTTGATATTAAATCTTTTGTACGGGGGGCGCGTGTACTTGGCACTGTTTTTTTACCTTTTATAAAAAGGTAAGTTTGTCGGATATCATATCTTTTTTAGTAACATTAACAAATATATTATTTAAAAAATATAACTAATTTTAAATTTGTTAATATATATTTCTAAAAACACCTTTATACGAAATAATATTAGTAATTATTTCTTAACAATTTTTTGTAAGAAAAATATATAGGCACCTGTAGCGCCTCTAGACCATTGTCTATCAAAATCAAAGAACTTATCAAAAAGCGAGCGCTACGAGCTGTGTTAGCGTTTAATGCTCTCTGGTCAAAAGTAGAGTCACAAAAATATGTTTGACGACATGGACGTTTCTTAATACTTACATGTTTAAACTTAGCGTTATAGTTACGATATTTAGGACACGGAGAAGAAAACTAAAAATACTTTCCTTATATAACTTAAATCCCAGCTATTGATTCAGATTATTTTAAAACTCAATTCGTTCAGCCGTTGTTCAGAAATAAACCAAGAAATAAAAATGATAAAATCGTAGAATAAAAAATTAAAATAAAATTAACTAGATGGACAAAAACACGCGTGATGTACGGACAAATTCTTTAGAATTTTTTGTTTTTGGACGTCATAAATGTTATTATTATTGGACAAATTTTATAACTATCCTCCGTGATTTGTCTAAATATACAGGGTGTTTCAGAATTGCACGGCACTATATTTTAGGGAAATATTTTCTAGGTCAAAATGAACAAAAAAGTTTATATAAACATATGTCCTAAACTTGTTTATTAGTAAGATATTAAAGAGTAAAGATCATGTGTTTAACACAGTAAAACATTTAAAGTATGTTTACGAAGTGCAGCTTTCATTATGCGATTTCTTAATTCTTCTTGCGCGCCAATAGGTCTACAATAAACTAAAAACTTCTACAAATCTTCGAAGATATTCCAATACGAGATTGACAGGGAATGTGGTTTATGCACGATGGTGTACCAGCCCACTTTTCTCGCATTATTAATAACTATTTAAATACTACATACAGTAACTACTGGATTGGTCGAAATGGACCCATTAAATGGCCATCACGATCGCCCGATCTAACGCCGTTAGACTATTTTCTATGGGATTGAATAAAGTCTTTAGTTTATTGTTGACCTATTGGCATGCAAGAAGAATTAAGAAATCGCATAATGGAAGCTGCAGCAAAAGGAATAATCCTGATGCTATAAGGCGTGCCACAGAAACATGGATTCATCGTGCTGAATGCTGCATTCAACAAAACGGCGGCCACTTCGAAAACATACTTTAAATGTTTTACTGTTAAACATAATCTTTACTCTTTAATATCTTACTAATAAACAAGTTTGGGACTTATGTTTATATAAACTTTTTTGTTCATTTTGAACTAAAAAATATTTCCCTAAAATAGTGTCGTGCAATTCTGAAACATCCTGTATAAGATAATATAAAGCATGTTATTATTACTACTAAAAGAAGACTCGTACGGACAAATTTGGACAACGTACGTCCGTAAGTCACGATCACTTTCATTCAACGCACGAGTCTTCTTTTAGTGGTAATATAATAACATGCATTATATTATCTTATATATTTAGACAAACCACGGAAGATAGTTATAAAATTTGTCCAATATAACAATAACATTTATAACGTCCAAGAATGAAAAATTCTAAAGAACGATGAGAATTTGTCCGTACGTCACGCGCATTTTTATCCAGATACAAACAAATCAAATTTTACATAATATTGATAATATTTTTTCCAATTTTATACATTTTCACACAAGGTTTTGAAAGATTTCGGATTAACACATTCAAGTTATCTTTATCATTTTTCAATCCACAAATCATTGTCTAAATTATACTTACTTGACTGATTTGATTTGAATACTTTTTCGCAATGAGAAGACCAAGCACTGATTTGAAAAGCTCAGTTACTCAAAGAGAACTGAATGAAGAACTGGATCGCGAAAATCACCGCACTCTTATCAAAAAATCGTTCGCGCCGACACACGGGCAAGCGACGCACTAGCGGCGAGTCGATTGTATAAATAAATATTTATACAAGCCAATCAAACAGAAGCACGATTATGGTATCTCAATAACTGTTAAAAAATTATCTTTTCGAAGTAACGATTATCTTTTGAAAAAAACACCAAATGCACGAATTAGTTGAAAAATAATATAGCTAGTTACAAATATTGTAAGAGTGTTTTTCCATATAAAAAAATAAATTTAAAAGTATTTAATATAATAATATAATTTTAAGCAAAAAGTATTAACGTGAAAAATATATAATAATACACTACTCAACAAAATTAACGCAACACTCAATTCATAAACTTTATTTCGAAATTTTACCTAACTTTAAATAAGCGTATCTCCGCGAAAAATTGTCGTATTTAAAAAAATTTTTTTTTATTTTAAAGGGTAAAGTCTCTATTTTCAGGAACTTTCGATAGATTTTGATTCTGTCCTCTCCTCATCTCGCCATCACTTTAAAAGTAAGAACGTGTTTTTTCTCTAAAATATTGCATAGTTTGACGAATTCTACGGGGTGGAATAAATTTTTTTCGCAAATATCATCGTAATTATCGTAAAGTATGGACTTTTGCCTGCAATTTAAAAAAAAGAGGTCTATACGATTTTTTTTCGAGAAGTTTCGGCATATCAAAATTACCCATGCATTTTTGTTCATTTACCGCCAGCATTAGCATTATCCGATGAGCACCACGGGGAGGTTGCTGGTCGGATTTTGCCCATCGTGTGTATATGTATACACACACACA
>NJRP01001948.1:15041-26216 GCA_003063835.1 Aphaenogaster floridana
CCGAGCGATCTGTCCTCGTCCGTCCGCGCGAATAACTTGTATATTCATCCTCTCGTTTAAGTTAATAAATTATATATTTATTTCTGTGTCGTACATCTACACGAGTTCTGCTTTAATCCCCACGGCCTTCTTTCACCCTGACCCGAAAATATCCGACGAGCTAATCCGCGCCGGAAAGACGGCCCGTTACAAGCGGTTGAGATTCAGCATGGATTATCGTACCATAATGCAGAAGCGACGGGCGGAAACGTCGAAGAAACCGAAAACATTGTCCTAGGAAGACCACGTACAGATTCAGCAGTATTCAGACATGAGGCAAGAGAGTTTGACTTACTACTCAGAGAGCGTGATCTTCTGGCGAAAGAGCTCGCACTTACCAGGCGAGAGAATGAAATGTTACGTCGAGATCCCAGGCCACAAGAAAATGAACAACTGCCCATTCGACAGGTTAATATCACGACGCTAAAGGAACTATTAAGTGATTTCGATAGCAGTAACGTAAGCTTCAAGAAATGGCAAGAACAATTCCGACTGCTATGCACTACGTATCGACTTAATGACGACCATGCACGATTGCTAATGAGTACGAAATTGAGAGGACAAGCGCTTCAGTGGTTCCAGTCGAAGTCGGAATATATTGGTATGGATGTAGAGAATCTGTTACGAAAGCTAGCCGTTATATTTGATCATCGTCAAAATAGATTGTCTCTTTGGAGGAAATTTGAGGACAGGTCATGGAAGACAACAGAGACATTTACCGAGTACTTCCATGAGAAGCTGGTCTTGGCAAACGCACTTCCCATCGAAGAAAATGAAATTGTGGATTACATAATAGACGGAATCCCAGACGTGCAATTGCAGAACCAGGCGAGGATCCAGCGGTTTTGAAGCAAAAGTTCGCTTCTAGAGGCATTCCAAGAGATCAATTTACGACATGAGAAGAAAGCGCAAGTTAAACATAAATCACGCTATGTCCCGAACGTGAAACTCAAAGTTGAGGACACAGAATCGAAGGATATGATACCCAAGAAGAAAGAAAATATGCATCGGTACTCAATACGATGTTACAACTGTAATAAATCGGATCACGTCGCGACAGACTGTAAGCAGCCAAAACGAGAAAAGGGAGCTTGCTTCAAGTGCTTCGAGATGGGACATCAGTCGAAGATTGTCCCAAAGGCAAAGAACAAGTCAACAATATCGTCGAGTTACCGACGGATCATGATTTCATCAAGAAGGCAGATTACCAGATCGCGGTTGAAGTAGGACGCTACGGTTTACAGTTAGAGACTCTGTTGGACACAGGAAGCCCTATCAGCCTAATTAAAGAGTGCTTTGTACCTGCCGTAGCCATTGACATTAGAAACATTCACGACAAAAGTATAGTGGTATTAATGATAGCGCTTTGGTTATAAAAGGTATAGTAGATGCAACTGTTTGTATCGATGGCATCAGCCAGCATAATATAGTTTTACATGTAGTCCCCGATAATACTATGCAAAAACCAGTAATCCTAGGTCGTAATGCGCTAAATGAGTTTAATTTAATGTTTTCAGCTCCACCCAGCGAAATGATAGAAGCCGCTAGCAAAATTCTCAATATAGAAGTTGATGGTGAGGATCAGAAAGTGGAGAAGCTACTAAAGATAAACTCTCAGGTGAATTTCGAAGTAAGGTCTATGTTATCAGACTTATTTGTAACAGAGTATGTGAATCCATGTCGTCCAGATGAGCCTAAAGTAAAAACAGAATTATCTTTGACACTTACTGATAATCGCCCATTTCACTCTAACCCGCGCAGATTATCATTTACAGAGAAAGAACAACTAAGAACGATCTTAGACAAACTATTGAAAAAGGGGATCATACGTCCAAGTGATTCTCCATATGCATCGCCAATAGTTATAGTAAAAAAGAAAAGTGGTGACTTAAGACTGTGTGTTGATTTTAGGATACTCAATAAGGTTCTAGCGAGAGATAACTACCCGTTGCCACTAATTGAAGACCAGATAGATTTATTGCGCGAAAAAAAATATTACAGTCTTCTCGACCTCAAAGATGGGTTCCACCACATCAAGGTAGCTGATGATTCGGTTAAGTACACCTCGTTCATAACGCCATTAGGACAATTTGAGTATGTAAAAATGCCATTTGGGCTAAAAACTGCACCTTCAAAATTTCAGTGATTTGTAAATACCGTATTAGCAGACGTTATAAAGTCAGAAGATATAGTTGTATACATGGATGATTTTTTAGTTGCAACTGTCACATTGGAGCACCACTTGGATGTTTTAAAACAAGTGTTCAAACTTTCAGTTGATAATAAGCTAGAACTTAAAATTGATAAATGTACATTTTTACAGACAAAAATCGAATATTTAGGGTATTGTATTTCGGAGCAAGGAGTAAGGCCAACCGATCACGGGATTGAGGCGGTGATTAATTTTCCCATACCGCAAAATGTACACCAAGTTCAAAGTTTTCTCGGGTTGTGCTCATATTTTAGAAAATTCGTCGAAGGTTTTTCTGTCATCGCCAAACCACTATATAATCTATTAAAGATACAAAATTTCAATTCGGCAAAAATGAAATGCGAACGTTTGAAACTATGAAGTCAAACTTGATAAAAGCTCCGGTGTTAAGTATCTATAGCCCAAACGATGAGACTGAACTTTATTGCGACGGTAGCAAGCTAGGATTCGGCGCTGTACTACTCCAACGAAAATCAGATAAAAAATTCCGTCCGGTGCTTTACTTTTCGAAGCAAACGACAGAACAGGAAAGCAAGTATCATAGCTTCGAGTTGGAGACTTTAGCGGTAATATACGCATTAAGACGCTTTCGAATTTACTTGCAGGGCATCAAATTTAAAGTCGTGACCGACTGTAATGCATTAAAATTAACATTAAATAAAAAAGATTTAAATCCTAGAATCGCAAAATGGGCCTTAGAGTTAGAAAACTATGATAAGCAGTTCGAGCATAGAACTGGTGAAAAAATGAAACATGTTGATGCGTTTAGTCGCGCTGTAAATATTATGGTCGTAGAATATAATTCTCTTGAGTCAAATTTATCGCTAGCTCAAAATCGAGATATTAAGATTCGTAAATTAAAAAAAAAACTAGAGAAAACCGAGGATAAATTTTACGAAATGAGAAATAGCCTCGTATGTCGTAAACGAGCTAACGAAATATTCTTTTACGTCCCAGAGGCAATGGAGAAACATATTATACGGAAGTATCACGATGAGTTAGGTCACCTTGGTATTGAAAAAACTTCCGATATAATATTAAAAAATTATTGGTTCCCCAATCACCGTAGCAAAGTTAAAGCCCACATTGCCCATTGCTTGAAATACATAGCATTTTCTCCTTCAGCGGGGAGGGTTGAAGGCTTCTTAAATGCTATTCCGAAAGACGAAACACCGTTTATAACATATCATATTGATCACTATGGACCGATTGATAAGAAACGACTAGCGAAACAATATATATATTATTGGTAATAGATGGATTCACTAAATTCACGAAACTATACGCCACAAAAACGACAAAAGAAGTAATAAACTGTCTAACACAACACTTTCAAAATTATACTAGGCCCGTAAACATCGTTTCTGATCGCGGAACAAGTTTTACATCTAAAGTGTTTGAGGATTTCTTGAGCGATAATAATATTCGACACATCAAGATTGCAACAGGATCGCCGAAAGCTAATGGGCAGGTGGAAAGAACGAATCGTGTTTTAGATCCCATGTTAGCAAAATTATCGAATAATAAAAATGGCAAATATTGGTATAAGATGTTAGGTGAGATACAGTATGCTTTGAATAATACTATCCATAAAACAACTACAGAAACCCCCAGTAAACTATTATTTGGCGTGAACCAACGAGGCACAATAGTCGATGCGATAGCCGAATATTTAGAACGTAATGATATAAATAACCAAGGCTGTGATCTAGAACAGTTAAGAACGAAAGCTAAAGAGAATATCGAAAGATCGCAAGAGCGTTATAAAGCGTATTTTAAAAAGCGTAAGGAACCATATAAATATAAAGTCGGAGACTATGTAATGATTCGAAACTTTGAAAGTACGCCAGGGGCACCCAAAAAGTTAATTCCGCGTTTTAAGGGTCCATATGAAATAATTAAAGAACTAAGGAATGATAGATATGTGCTCCAAGATGTCGAGAATTTTCAAATCACACAAAGACCTTACACCGGAACATGGGAAGCTTGCAATATGAGACCCTGGTGCGTGATCGAAGCAGCTGACTAATCATATCTAATGTTAAGTCCGGTTATAGATATTGTAGATATTCTTAATTTTAATCTTAAACCAAGGTTGGCTAAGCGTTTATATCACCTGTCTGTATGTATGTATAATATTATAATTGTCGAGCCGACGATGCTTATTGTTTTCTCGTGTCCCTTGTTATTTGTATTATTAAACGGAAGACAAGTGAAAGGCAGTTAGTCGTCCTCAAGCGATAAAAGAAAGAGGAGCGTTAAGACCGGCGCGTGGCGTTGATAATTCGAATCTTCTCGAAATCCAAACCATTATATCCTTTTATAATTATATTTTATACAATAAAATAATTTGAAGACTGCTAGCCGAGCCGGATTGACGATTAATTGGAAAAAATATCAATTTTTACAGCGAAAGGTCGAATTTCTTGGATATGTGATCGAACACGGAGCGATACGTCCGTCTGAGCAAAAAATTAAAGCCGTCATGCATTTTCCTGAACCACGAGATGTGCGACAAATACAGGCCTTCTTAGGTCTGAGCGGGTATTTTCGTAAATTCATTCCGAAATTTAGTTTAATTGCGCGACCACTATCGGATTTGTTGAGAGCTAATGTGAAATTTCACTTTGACGTAGCGGAGAAAGACGCGTTTAAATGATTAAAAACTATACTGAGCGAACGACCGGTTTTAAACTTGTATCGAGTGGGCGCGTAGACCGAACTACACACGGATGCATCCATGTATGGCTACGGAGCAATTCTCTTGCAAAGGAACAGCGAAGATCAGTTGTTACATCCTGTGTATTACGCAAGCGGGAAAACAACCCCGGCCGAAGAAAAATATACAAGTTACAAATTGGAAGTTCTTGCGATAATTAGGGCGCTCAAGCGATTCCGAGTGTATTTGTTAGGTATAGAATTTAAAATTGTGACAGACTGTCGTGCGTTCGCCCTGACAATGTCGAAGAGGATTTTTGCGTGCGAGTAGCCAGATGGGCGCTGTTATTAGAAGAGTTCCGATACTCTATAGAACACAGACCAGGTAAGAACATGGTCCATGTCGACGCTTTGAGCAGAAGTCCATTACCAAGTTGTTTGGTGGTAAGCAAATGTGAAGAGGGATTGTTGGCGCGACTGAGAAAAGCACAGGGAGAAGACAGCGATTTGAGGAGGATCGCCGACGCGACTGAACGTGGAGAACCGAATAATTACGTGGTTCGAAGTGGAATCCTGTATAAAGACGCTGATGGCGATGTTCGGGTGGTTGTTCCGAGGGCTATGCGACAACAGGTGATCAGAAAAGTTCACGAGCAAGGGCATTTCAGAGTGGGCAAAACGGAGGCACTGCTGAGGAGAGATTATTGGATCCCCGGTTTGCGTGCCGAGGTCGAGAAGGTCATAAGAAATTGCATTACTTGCATCCTAGCGGAGAGGAAGCATGGAAGATCTGAATGTTTTTTAAGTCCAATTGAGAAGGGCGGTGTACCATTAGATACATTTCATATTGATTATCTGGATCCGTTGCCGTCGACCAAGAAGAGCTACGTACATATTTTCGTGGTGGTAGATGGATTCTCGAAATTCACTTGGCTGTATGCGACCAAGTCGGCGAGCGCGATGAATGCGATTGGACGCTTGAAAAGACAATCTTGTATATTTGGCAATCCTAGAAGAATCGTGTCTGACGGAGGCTCTGCATTCACGTCGGGAGAATTCGAAGAGTACTGCCGATCGGAGGGCATCGGTCATCAGCTGATTACTACGGGGGTGCCGCGAGCAAATGGTCAAGTCGAGCGAGTGAATCGTACTCTTATACCCTTGTTGACAAAATTGTTAGCTCCAAAACCACATGAATGGTATATAATAAATGTCTGGATGTTGCGCAGTTGTATCTGAATTCGACGCTACACAGAAGTATCGGGATGACGCCTTTTCGCGTGATGTTGAGTGTGGATCCACGTATTCGGGATAACCCTGATATTAACGAACTTCTTCAGGGCGAATTAATCACTTTATTCAACGACAATCGGGAATAGTTGCGAGAGCAGGCCCAGAAAAGCATAGAAAAAATCCAAAGGGAGAATAAAGCGAATTATGATGAGAAGAGAAGGGAGCCTTCTATTTATTGCGAAGGAGATTTTGTGGCAACAAGGCCCCGGACTTAAATTCGCGCATAAATATCTCGGGCCATACGAGATCATTAAAGCCCTACGTAGTCATCGTTATGTCGTGCGCAAGGTGGGTGAACATGAAGGACCACTTCAAACATCCTCGGTGGCAGAGTACATGAAACCCTGGATTGATGACGATGACGATGATGTCGAAGACATGCCAGAGAGCGAAGGCGAAGAAGAGGGCGAGCGGTCGGGACGATCACTCGGTCAGGACGCCCGAGTGTAGGATATTTTTAATTTTAATTTTAAACCAAGGTCGGCTAAGCGTTTATATCACCTGTCTGTATGTATGTATTATAATTGTCGAGCCGACGATGCTTATTGTTCTCTTGTGTCCCTTGTTATTTGTATTATTAAACGGAAGACAAGTGAAAGGCAGTTAGTCGTCCTCAAGCGATAAAAGAAAGAGGAGCGTTAAGACCGGCGCGTGGCGTTGATAATTCGAATCTTCTCAAAATCCGAAACCATTATATTCTTTTATAATTATATTTTATACAATAAAATAATTTGACACTACAATATTTCTGTTTATTACATATATATATATTAAGACTATCAAATGTTGTATTTGTTCCAGTTTATTAGTATTCAGTATTTGTTTTAGTTTATATGATATTTACAGTTCGAGGTCGAACTTGGTGTCAGAATGGCCGAACTGTAATAGTAATTGAAGTCTATTGTAGTTTTGTTAATGCACGAAGGTAGGTACGGCTCTAGACTCAAGATGGCGCGGCGAGAGTCAGAATCAGTGCGAGAGAAGTAAGGTGCGTGCGTGCGGAGAAGAAGCCGGTCGTGCGTCGTTACGAAATAAAGCACCCATATATATTACACATAATTTAAAGAATCCCACGGGTAGACTCGCAAGATGGGCGTTAGAATTATTGGAATATGATTACGAAATCATACATAGGAAAGGCGCTTTACATCACGTGCCGGACGCCCTGTCGCGCATGTACGAGACGGAAACGGTAACGCCCGTGATCGCTGTCGCGGAGGCGAATGTGATCGTGCCTCCTGGGGATCCGTGGTACCAGAGACGCTTTGACGAGGTCGCGAACGGGCGTAAGAATTTTACCGATTGGCGGGTGGTAGACGATCAGCTATATTATTGTAGACCGAGAGCAGTCGTATCGGACGTTGTAGAGGACCTCGATCGGTGGAAGCTAGTATTACCGTTGGCAATGAGGGAGGAAGCTTTGAGGGAGGCGCATAGCACGCCGCAGTCGGGACACCTCGGGATAGATAAAACGTTTCATAGGTTGGCTGTGGCCTATTATTGGCCGAATATGTTCCGGGATATCGCGAGGTACGTGAAACGGTGCGACATATGTCAACGCACGAAGGTCGAGCAGGCGAGCCCGGCGGGACTCATGGGCCGTAGAGTGGTAGAAGGTCCGTGGACCGTCATCGCTGCCGACATAATGGGACCGTTTCCCAAAAGTAAGTCCGGCTTCGCGTATATCTTGGTGGTCCAGGATTTGTTTACCAAGTGGGTGGAGTGTTTTGCGTTGAGGGCCGCGAATGGGAAGAAAATCTGTGAGGCCCTCGAGGAGGTCATCTCGAGGTGGGGCACCCCGAAATTCCTGTTGACGGACAACGGTACCGAATTTTTGAATCAGACGCTGCGCGCTTTCGCTATCGAGCGCGGAATTACGCATACGACCGTTCCGCCGTACCACCCTCAAGCTAACCCCGTCGAGCGTGTTAATCGAGTATTAAAGACTATGATCGTGGCCTTTTTGGAACGCGACCATCGAGAGTGGGATGAGCATTTAAGAGACTTTCGGTTCGCGTATAACTCGGCTCACCACTCCTCGATGGGCGCCTCCCCGACCTTCTTAAACTTCGGCCGTGAATTGGAGCCCGTAAACTCGTTGCGCACTCGTTGCACGAATCCCGCCGAGGTGGAACCGGGGGACCCGGCCGAGTGGTCAGATAGAATAAAACGAGTGCAAATGCTGCACGACTGGGTGTCGGAAAACCTCGAACAAGCTCACGCGAGACAGGCAAAGTATTATAATAAGCGGCATAGAGAAGTTATATATAGCATAGGAGATCTCGTCTTAAAGCGACAACATGTATTGTCGTCAGCGGCCCAAAATGTAGCCGCTAAGTTAGCGCCGAAGTTTCACGGCCCTTTTAAGATCGGTAAAGTGTTATCCTCAGTGGTCTACGAGCTTACTGATTTGAGCGATGCTTTCGTGTGTAAGACGCATGTTAACGACCTCAAGCCTTATCATCCATCCCGCTTCTAGATCGCTATCGCTTCTAGCAGAAGCGTCCCATCGCTTTCCTTTTCCCCAATGGCTTCCCCTATTAAGAGGTCCGAAACCTGCTTGCGCTGCTTTGTTTTTTTTGTATTGCTGTTTTTGTGTTTGCGGTGCTGATGGGTTGAATGGCTGGGTATCGAGGGACGGATCATGGGAGAGAGAGAGCAGATCGCAGAGAGCGGTCCGAGAGTGAGTAAAATTCGAGTCGTAGCACTTTACGTGCCCCCTTATCTATAGCGGAATTGGTGGCTAGCGACGTTGGTTGCCGGCCAGGACATCCCCGGTCCTCTCCTGGGAAGGGGGAGTTGTGACGTGACATTTTGCGTGTCCGTCACAAGGGCCGATAAGCCCGACCGGGGGGGGGGGAAGGTAGCACCTCGGGGCCTGCGTCCTCCCGACATAAGGAGAGAGCGACCCGAGTGCGAGATCGTGCACGGTTGTCTTTTTTCTTGTATTATTGCGTGAATTGTTTGTGAGCTCGTAAAGAGCCGATTGCGGTAGAAGGAGGCGGCCAGCGGAAGGATGGCGGAATCTCACCCGACGGACGACGCGGAGGAGAAGCAGGAATTTTGAGGAGCGGAGGCCTCAACGTTGGAACGCGTGAGCGCGCCAGGTAAAATCTCTTAATTAGATCTGACTTACGCATGGAGCTCAGCGAGTACTCGTCTTGTCTGGTCAGTGTCTTACATACGAGTGATCGATGTTACTGTTATAAGTCATATGGACAGATTGATGTTGAACAAAATTTCTATATATAAAAGAATCATATCAGATTATTTTATAGAAATTTATTATCAGATCATTATTCGCATCAAGGAACAAAGAAATGGAATTTTTGGTCACTGATACTGATACTGAATTATTAGATAGCTCCTATTTTGGCATACTTGATAGACTTACCGAGGATTCTTAGAGAAAACAGCGAAATTAATATTGTCACGGCCGCTGCGCCTTTGCGCTCCCTCGCGTCGGTGTCGGCCGGGCTTTGGCCGGCCGACTACGGGATCGATTTTAGAAGAAGAAGAACGATCCTTCACGTCGTCGGTTGGCTTTGATCGATAACGACGAGGTTCGGTACGGTACGGTTCTCGTAAGAGATTGTACGCGGGCGGGCTGTCTGTATTTCTCAAACCATTAAAGGCTACACTATTCTCCTTTATACACGGAGTGTATTTTTTTCTCCCGTTTGCGTGAGCGCGAAGGAGTGCGGGAGTGACGCCTTATGCAGGAGCGGTCGAGTGCGCGCTTGAGAGGCGGTCGCGACAATATTTATAAACATGTAAAATTATTATTTAGAAACATACCCACAATTGTGTCCATATGACAAGATGAAGTTGCAGAGGAATTGGGAAGGCCGTTATGAGATAGTAAAGAAATTAAATGATGTGGTTTACTGTATTCGGTGTTCGGTTAGCCATAAGAACAAAATTGTTCATTCCGATAGGTTGGCATCTTATACTGAAAGATTAGAATGAAAAGGGGGAATACACATCAGAATACCAGACATTCTTTACGTAGCGCTCTTTGGTTAGATAATTTGGGAATATATTTGAGTTAAATATAATTTAGTTAAGATACACTACTCAACAAAATTAGCGCAACACTCAATTCTTTCGACATTTTACCTAACTTTAAATAAGCGTATCTTCGCGAAAAATTGTCGTATTTGAAAAAAAATTTTTTTTATTTTAAAGGGTAAAGTCTCTATTTTCAGAAACTTTCGATAGATTTTGATTCTGTCCTCTCCTCCTCCCGCCATCACTTTAAAAGTAAGAACGTGTTTTTTCTCCAAAATATTGCATAGTTTGACGAATTCTACGGGGTGAAATAAATTTTTTTCGCAAATGTCATTATAATTATCGTAAAGTATGCATTTTTGCCTGCAATTTAAAAAAAAAGTCTATACGATTTTTTTTCGAGAAGTTTCGGCATATCAAAGTTACCCATGCATTTTTGTTCATTTACCGCCAGCATTAGCATTACCCGATGAGCACCACGGGAACAAAAAACACGTTCTTACTTTTAAGCCTACCATTCACGAGCGGACTCGTTGGCCAGATCAGTCTGTTCGGACTTGTCGGCCGACTTGTCTGGTCGTGCATGGTAGTAAAGGACAAGTCGCGGGTGAGTCGCGGTGCGGTCGCGAGTTCGCGCTCCAGTTGAACGGACCGACGACACGACCCAGACCAGTCCGTGCAAGTCGGCCTGTGTGGGTGCACATTACGACCGGTCGCGCGACCGATTCATTTCCCAGAAAGCACACGGATATCAGAAAGACATCCATAAGACGTCCTTTAAGGATATTGAGGATATCCGTAGGCCATCCGTTTTACGTCCTTCGGACATTCTATGGACATCCATGGTATATCCGTTTATGAAATTAGTGGACGTGATAAAAGCTATATCAATACATTTTGTTACATATAACCACCAAGAATATCAAGTATCTGCATTAACTTTAGAACTGAACGAAATTGTA
>NJRP01001953.1:15552-27881 GCA_003063835.1 Aphaenogaster floridana
TCCAATTGATCGTGTCCAATTGACCGTGTCCAAATAAACGGTGTCCAAATGAACGGTGTCCAAGTGCACCTCTCCCCTTTGTTACACCGGGGTGCGGGCTGGTACACCGGGTTGGCCGCTCGTGATTGGTCTACGCATCAAGAACTAACATTTGGCAAAGTTTCAGCCAAATTGAGACCGAATTTCGATATACTTTCTGCGGGGTCCTTTGTCTTTCCCCTTTTGGCGGCAAATTTAACTTTCTTACTTTTCTGACTGTCCGAGGACCAATGAGAATCGACCACGCTTTTCTTTTCCCAATTCACTCAAACATTACAACACTCGCACATCATAATTTTCTATTTGGAATAAAAGACGTACCCATTTTTGTACGCCTCCACCCTCTGCAAAATTGTCTGTTTTATCGGGGGCATTGTTATCACACTATGAAAAGCACAACACACTACTACTGCTACCTCCTGGGGTGCGTTCCAAAACGTACTACAATAACTAAAAATCTATAGTTTACGTTACGTATGCTATAGAATTTTAGTTAACAGAGTACAGTTTTGGAACGTAACCCTGGGGGCCTATTCCGTATCTTTTAAAATAGTGAAAATGCGAAAAATAAGCGAATTTACTAGGTTTTTACTAACGAAATTACTCAAAACATAGTGAATTCGCTCACTTTTCGCATTTTCACTCCATTAAGAGATACGGAATAGGCCCCCTGCTTCACTGTCACCGCCTCACCGCCTGCTCACAAGTATAAACACGCACGCGCTTTTCTTTTCTACCTTCCCCCACCCCACAACGACGTTGTGCTTTTGTGGCGCGAAACTTGAAATCGTACGATTTATTGATGTCGCAACGTCCGTCAATGAAAGTGATCTTGCACACAAATAGACTATTTCGCCAATTAGGCCGATTATGCTCGAAGATCGATGTCATGCTGCTTAATGCATGCAATTATGTTTTATCATGCTTATTAAAATCACTAAATTTTACGCTAATAAACGTTATTCCACTCTAAATCTACGTCTTTTGAAACATTATGCTCGAATGTTTCAAGCATAATGTTATCTTCCCTACTAATACACTAGGAATATAGGATACTGGAATTTATGTTTATACTGAATTCTTGGTCTTAGGGCTTTATTTTATATAGATGAGATGTTGAGACTTACTCACGAGAAAGGGTAGCCACCTAATGGTGAAAACCCGAACTAGATGCGGGGGCGTCAGGGCCGTGTCACCAAAAACTTTTGCCCCGGGAAAAAGAATTTTCCCAGGGCTGTATCACCAATAAGTTTCGCCCCGGGAAAAAGGAATTTTTCCCAGCGCCGTATCACCAAAAAGTTTCGCCCCGGGAAAAAGGAATTTTCCCAGGGCCGTGTCTATAAAGGAGGTTTCCTCCTTTATAAAGGAAAAATTTATTTTCAGAGGATTTTAGGTAGTTTTGGCAATATTGGCGATCGGCGACCGTGACAACGGGAAAAGAGCAAACAGGATCCGCATCGATCCCGGATCGACAAGCTCGCACCCCCCTAGCGTGCGCAATCGCGAGGAGCGCTGTCGCGGCCAATTAAGGAATGAGCCGCGAATCCGCGAAGGTCCTGGCTACGCAATGCCGGAGTGGCTCGGGGCCCCCTGACGTGCCGCTTGATTCTGCTTTCTCCGTGCCGTCCTCCTCGCCGGTCGGAACCCTCCGCGAGTCACCTCCGCTCGTCGGATGTCCGCGGGCTCCTCGTCCTGCGGAGCCCGTTCCCCCAACACGGGGGTATGATGTCGTATTTTCCGGCAACTTCCGTACTGCCGGTTTCTGGGTCCTTCATTGGCGCACGCCGGCCCTTAGCTACGGCCGCGGCGCGGGTCGGCGTGAGGTCTCCCCTCTTCCGGCTGCTGCACAGAAAATAAATTTTTCGCTACCATAGCTAATCATGATTTGTTAAACTTTGTTTGTTGTGACTATAAATTTCTAAACTACAGCAAACCGTTTTGCACCGATAGCAATAAAATAGGTATCACAGCAAACCGTTTTGCACCGACAGCAATAAAATAGATATCACAACTAAGATGTTAGCTGTATATATATGACAACTGAAATTAGCTACCACACGCAGTTTTTAGCTACGGCAGCTACTTTTTTTCCGTGAGGTGCAAACCTTGGCGCCAAATTTCCCTGCGTATTCGAATCAACCCCCTCTGGCCCTCCGCGATAGCGTTCCCTCGTTCACCTTTGACGGCATTCCAATCCCTCGGCGACAGCAAATTCCAATGCGGATGTCCCTCGTTGTTGTCTCGAACGGTGAGGCGCCGAAAATGTACAAGAAATCGTAAATTAGTCTTAAATTAACGCGAGATTGATAGCCCCCTGGAGATTTCGCTATCGCTTTCTTTCTCTCGGCTTGTCATCGAGCGCGAACCCGCGCTTTCTGACGGCGGAGGGACGCTGCGACGTCGCGCCGCAGCGCAACGGCAACGTCACAATTTATAACTAGATTTAATGCATATGTCACATCCTGACGTCACGTCTCGTTAAGTTATTGTCCGTTTTTGGGTCAATACATTTAAGTAATTTACCCGGGGACCGGACTAGGTTGTGCTATTAATCGGCTCCGAAGAGGTAACGAATTTTATAAATTTTATATCGAGGATATTTTCGATTGATATAAATATAATTTGGATAATTAGTTTCAAAATGAATTGGAATTAATTTATAGTTGGAAATTTGATCTAAACAATTATTTTTAGTTTGGCTTTTCAATTCTCTGAGTTTTAGAAAAAGAGAAAAGGGATCTTGATTTGAAATTATAGTTTGAGTTATTTGGAATCTTATCCTTTTTAATTGAACTCTGCGTCCTCCTCTTTTCGGCATTTAATTGCTGAGGTTAAAACTGAATTTTTCTGTTGCAACATTTTTTAGGTGCGACAGAGGTTAGTTCGCTACACTAATGTCAGCGCCCTAATTTCAGTCTTAAGCTCTAAACATTTGGTTCGCTACACTAATGTCAGCGCCCCAAATCTAAATTCTAGAATAAAGAATGGATAAGATTCCAAAGTGCTTTTAATTAAGTTTAAATTTACCTTTATTCTAAAGTTCGAGTTGACAATAGTAAAGTTATCGGAATCTAAGTTCAATTCTCCTAAGAGAGTTAAGACTAATTAGACCCGAAAGTAAGTACGTTCGCAATAAACTCAAAACTCAAGACTCTAAAGCGTTTAAAGCTCTCGTAAACCTCAAAACCTAAAAGCTAAAAGCAAAACGGCTAAAAGCTCACGGCAAAGCCCAACGCGCTGTCCTGCGCATCGGTTTATACAGAAGTGATCCGAAAATCCTCCCCCCCCCCGAACTTCTCATCACTTCTTTCTATAGAATACATTTTTTAAGAGGGGAAGGTTCTTACTCAGGGTGTAATTCGATTCTCATTGCTCTGGCTACATCCATTGCTCGGTAGCAACGGCAATCCGATAAATAATCAATACCTTTAAATAACAATGACATTCCTTAGCGATTAATTAATAAGGCCTTAAATTTGTCCGAATGTAACACCTTCCCCCTTAAGTCATACGTGGTACTATGAACTTTTAATCTATATATTAAAACGTTTAAATATGTGAATTCTATTTTGATTTCCTTATCTTGCATGCTACTCGCCTTTCACGCACGCGTTACCGGTCCCGCTCAAATACTTATTGTTTCCGCACGCGTTCTTGGTGTCATTTGCAACTCGCATACCATGCAACTGGATGGGATCTTTCGAACTGGTTATAATTTTATAGATATGTAAATATACAAATATATTTGTTAGATATAAAGGTTACATAATAAATTTAAAAAGTTTCAATATAATAATAAAAGTATGTAAACATGAATATAAGAATATAATTAATAATAATAAGAGTGTATAAACTTGAATATAATTGATAATATATAAGCGTATGTTAACATGAATATAATTAATGAGTGTCTAATCTTGTTTCTAAAAGTGTCTAATCTTGTTTCTACAACGGTCCCCTTCGAGCCACGCCAAACTACTGAAAAAGAACAACTAAATGTAGAATTCATGCATTTATATATATCACTCTTTTTATACCTTATACATTAATTCCAGTCCTCTTCGACTGGGTCCTCGTCTTTGACCATCCCAAAAAGATATTTTAAATCCCATACGTCTTCTTGAAAACTCGGGAGGTCCCGAGTTTCGGGGGTCTCCCCCGCAAGATAATCCATATATCCGCGCCACGCGCGACGGTCATATCGCACGAATTGACGATCTCTTATGGACATGTGTCCTGGAACTCTGATGGGGACTTGTATCCGCACATTACCGTTGCACAAACAAACATTCGCATTTACTTGTGCCGCAATTTTTAACACTCTTTATTGCTTAACAATTGATGTTAAACTGACATGTGTCTTAATTATTGCTCGAAAGATCCCCTACTACCTTAGTCTTCTTATCGCTTGTTACCTTACGCTCATAAGTTTCTTATTTCTCATCGATCGCTGTTCGCTACAGTTGTGGGTATATAGGCTGAGTTTCCTTGTGGATAAAAGTTTCATTTGTTTTAACTTTTTGGTTTTGAATTGAAGAATGTAAATGTAATTGTGGGTATGTAGTGTTGTTTTCTGGAACTTCTGGTTGTGGTAAAGTTGGTTGAAGTCGAGGTTCTTGATTTTTTCTTCTTCTTTTTCCTTTTCTTTTTTGATTGTTCCTTTCGCCAAGTGAAGTAATAAGTTTGTTACTGAATCCCATAATGCTCCGATTAGACGTATTGACCATCCATATATAGTATGAAGGGCATAACCGTGTATTATGGTATCAATTATTAATTTCATGGTTCTTAAGCAAAAATATACTCCAATTAGTCCGGCGCTTGCATTGCCTACAGATAAGAATGTTCCCTAAATTTTCTTTCATGCATTTTCTGTAATCTTCTGTAAAGAATTTTTATCCAAAAGATGAAACAGAGATATTCCTTGTGTTAAAGTTGGTTCTCCCTTTGCACCGCGAGCCATGGCATTTAAAATTCCATTCTTCTCTGCTGGAAACATGATGTAGTCCCTCAAATTTTCAAGTTCGCTGTTGGTATAAATACCGCTTGCCGCTAAAGATCCAGGATCATTATATCGCCATGTAGGTTTGGTCATTGGTTGCATTGTTAATGGAGGTAAGCTGAATTCCAAGGTTGGCGTTACTCGATACCATCCGTCATTTAAGAAGTACATCGTCGGAATTACTCGATTACAAGTGGTTTGCGTTCCTGTTTTGAAAAGTATATGAGTTCGTGGTGCAAGGAAGTATGTTTCGTTTCCTTTTAAAACTGGTAATTGCAGGTAACATTCCTTGGTGTGTTGAATTTTGACTTCTACTGGAGTACATTTAATAATATGTGCCACCTCTCCAGAAATTACCGCCATGTATCCGGGTCCCTTCATTATCTGATAAGCAAAATCATCTGGTGATTGCATAGCAAGACTGAGTGCGTTCTTCATTACTTGACGTTCCAAATTGCAGCGTTGTTTTAATACATCTGTGTATAAATGATTTATTTGTGTACGAATGTGTCTTTCTACATAAACAAATTTTGAATTTACATAAGCAAAAATATCTAGATTTTCAACTGGTATACGACGTTTATATGCAAAAGATTCTCCTTTTTTAATTTCTAAAATTAATAACTTTGGATGTTCTGTTTTTACTAAAGTATATCCGCAAAGAAGCTCTTCTCCTGTTTGTGTTAACGCAAAAGTTACATCTTGTGTTGACAAGGAATAAATTATTTGTAATTTTTCATTTATATCACTAATCATTTTATTTGCTTTTCCTTCATATAACACATCATAATGATTAAATTTGCAATGATCAACTGGTATTGTTTCCCAAAAAGTATATCTTCCTTCAATATCTATACAATTACCTTCAGAATATTGACAAGTAGTTCCCGTTTTTAAATGAATTTGATTTGTTTCAATATTTGTTAATGCCTGATAAGAATATAAGCTAATGGTTATTATTCCTTGTACAACCGCATGTTGCCATGTACCATATGGATCCGAATACTGCGTTCCTATACATTGACCGTCTGTTGTTACTGAACCCGCAAAAATGATCGGTCGCGATGTTGTATAATTTACTTTTAGTCCATTTATAATATTATTAACGTTTACAATTAATGTTCCAGTCTTATGCATATTTTTACATTGATCAATTGTTGTTTCTATAATATATTCCGCTTGTGCGTTAAGCACAGTTGATACATGTGAGTGCATTCCGCAATAATATACTGTTCGCGAGAGATCGAAATTTTACATTGAAAAACATGTATTGATTCAAATTTTGACAGCTGAAGAAATTGAATTCTTGTTTCTTGTACAAATGGTTCGATTTGTGGTATATTACATTCTTCTATTTTCAATAATGATAGTGTAGTTACATTGGGGTTCGTTGTTCCGCAATCAAATCCAATAATTCCATAGACTCCCCTCATGAGAAATAAGATGTTGATCAGGGTGATTATCGCTTTCATCTTTTAAAAAGAAAATTAATCAAATTAAAGAAAATTAATCAAATTAAAATTTGGTAAAACTCAGGAAATTGAAGATGTTATGGGGTACAATTCCAATTTCCTTATAACTTAATTTTCTGTTCTTCTTTTTCGTATTTTATTAGGGTGAACAATTTTAGTTTTTCCTTTGAAAAGAAGTTTATTATTTCCATTTGGTAGAATATCTGTAATTATGTGTAGTCTAGAATACTGATCACCCAATTTGCCCTTTTTCGGTTCAGATAAAAGAAAGATTTGATCATTTATTTGAAATTCTTGAGGATTAATTTTCCGATCATAATAACGTTTAGATTTAATTTTTGATGCAATAAGACATTCTCGAGCCAATTCTTGTAAATCATGAATATTTGTCATTAATTGATATAAGTAGTTGTCATATGTTTTTCCTTTTTCAATTTCTTCTATAATTTCACTGGATGGTTGTCTGGCAATCTTGCCAAATACCAACTCATATGGAGTATGTCCAGTTGATTCATGAGTGCTAGTGTTATATGAAAAGGTTGCGTATTCTAACAATTCATCCCATTCTGTAAATTTATTTACATATTGTTTTAAATATTCAATTAATACCAAATGTGAACGTTCTAAAGCTCCATTAGCTTGTGGATAAAAGGCTGTTGTTTTATATTGTTTAATTCTAAATTGCTTAGTGAATCTTTTCATTAGATTGCTCGTGAAATTAGTTCCTTGATCAGTTAATATCGCCTTAGGGGCTCCGAAAATACAAATAAAATATTTTAATAATGCGTCAGCAACCTTGACGGCAGTTATAGATTGTAAAGGTATAGCAAGGGAAAATTTAGTAAGGTGATCTTGGATTGTTAGTATGTAGGAGTTTCCTTTCGAAGTTTCAGGTAAAGGTCCTACTGTGTCCATTGACACTTTCTTAAAAGAAGAAAATGGTGTATTAGTAATTAACATCGGTTGTTTGGTTTTTACTCCAACTAATTTTTTAATTTGGTATTGCAAGCATTGACTATAGAGATGGGCGATGTTAGGGGAAAAAATCGATTATGTAATAATCGATTATGAGAATAATCGATATCGAGAAATCGATTATTAAGAAAAATAATCGGAAAATAATCGATTTTTTTAATTGGTTGTTTAAAAAATGGCACGTAAATGATTTTTATTGTTTTTTGATTTGTTTAATTGTTTATTTTAAACATTAAACATTTATGTAAAATATATATAATATTATTAAAAAATTTTTCAAAAATTATTATTTATTGGCTAACTAAAACTGAAATAACTAGATTTTATGCTGATTACGTATTATTTTTTTCTTGACTTATCCATAGTCGTGAAAGGGGCCCGTACAGATATCTGTAATATAAATCAAAACATATTTAGTAAACAGTATAAATAAACAAACACATAATTGAATAAAGCATACTGTAGCTGAGCATCTCCACTCTCCAAATAAACAAAAATAAAAAATGGAAAGAAATTAGGATAGGAATCAGGACAAATGAAAATGCATACAATCATACATTCCCATCACGTTTAGTAACGTTACTAACGATGTACAACTTGTACAATGTACAAGTACAACAGGATACAGAAAATGTTTACACTGTTGACTGTACTTTAATAGAACGTTTACAATGAGAATACAATAAAGCTAACTAAAGTATTTAGCACAGCCAAAAACAAAACTAGATATAAACATACAAGGCATACAATTACAAGCCTTACTTTGTACTAGAAGGGAAATTGAGGCGTGAGTTGCAAGCGTAGCTATACGAGCCCCCAGTCTTTTTCGGATAATGACCCTAGGAATAGCAACATATTGAGTCGCTTACCCGACAATCTGTTGCGCCATTTTGTTTTCAATGCCCCAGCCTTCGAAAACAAACGCTCTGATGAAACTGAGGTCGCGATGACATTTAAGTATTTTACTGCTAAAACGTACAGTGTCGGAAACGCGTTTTTCACGCTTTGCCAATATTCAATTGGATTTTCTTGTCTCGAGATAACGGGCTGGTTGAGGTACTGACGCAATTCGAGGTGAAGCTCTGAAGAATCGCTGTTTGACTGCATATCGTTGGCCAACCAAATTGTCGTGAAAGTCCCATACGCTTATTGAGTGAGTAAAGCTTTCCGAAGGTTTCGGGTTCGGCACAACGCTTATCGCGGAATAAGAGCTAGTCGATTTCATCTCTTCATTTATGTTTGCAATAGCGTTTGATGCCGTCAACGCAGATTGAAAATTAATTTTTTTAAAACGCGGATCAAGAATTGTTGATATTGCTAATAATTCGCACGTTTCGATTTCTTTAAACTTATCCTCAACTTTAGCTATGATTTTCGATTTCATATCTTGTCCGAGTTTCGTCACGGGTTTGCAGTTGTTCAATGCAATCTCCATGCATCGAATTATTGGGATAGCCATACTGCCTGTCGGATATGTTTCGCCGCTGATTTCGGTAATTACATTTTCAATCAGTCGTAAAAGTAGTACGCAATCTTTGAGAACTTAGATTTGCTCCCGCGTTAACATTTCTGGGGCAGTCGGGCATTTCATTAGAATCGGATAAATATATTTTCGGAGATCAAGGAACCTTTCGATCATATAAAATGACGAATTCCAACGCGTAGGTACATCTTGCTTCAACTTTAAAGCCGTGCCCTCTGTCTTCCCGTTACAAATTTGGAGCCGCTTCAATTCATCGGCCGCAACGACGCTCCTTTTCGTTATCGTCACTATGCTTCTTACGCGAGTAAAGATACTCTCGACTTCCGGTAGAGTTCTTATGACGCTTGGTACTACGTGGGATAGGGTGTGCGCGAAACACGGTATGTGCTTCGAAGCACCAAATGTGTCGATCGCTGCCTTTTTAATATTCGCGCCACTATCGGTAACCATCGCCGTAACATTGGACGTTTTTATATCAAATGATTTGAGACAATCCCGTAAATTTCGCGATATATAATATAATCCGCGGTGTGACGTTCGCTCAGTGGTAATACGGCGAAACAACCGTTCTTTATCTTGAGCTCTGTCGTCAAGTAATGATCGGTGATCCCAAGGTAACTTTGATTGCTTGTATCTGTCCATATGTCGCATGTCAACGTGTGAGTAGTAGCGCTTATATTATCTCAAAACGCGTTCTTCATCTGGTGGTACTTTAACTCTATTTCTTTTGTGATGGTTTTCCGACTAGGAATGTTGTAGAGCGGGGACATAGTCTTCATGAGCGCTCTGAATCCTCTGTTTTCCACGATCGATAGAGGACAGTTGTCGGCGGCGATCATGAAAAGAATCGCGTTGATTATCTTAGCAGCAGATAAACCCCTATCTACAACATACAATTATTATAAGTAAAAATAAGTACAAAATAGATGAATGTAATCATTGCAATCTAAATACAATGCGTAAAGAAAAAGGCAGAGTATATTCATTCTTGAACATGAGCGATTGAGCGCACAGATTATAAATGTATCTGATTATATGTACAAATAACCTTACCTTGAAATGAGCTTATTCTCCGGAACACTTTGTCGATCTTCTGGGATTTAATTGATTTCGCCGGCGTCTGGAGACGTTGGACTTTTAGTAGTGGGTCATCAACATCTTCTGAAGCTGAAGAGAATGAAGCTGTTTGGCTCGTACGTTTCCTTGTTGACGGTAATGAGGGTACATGCATCCAATGAGAGCGTCTTTGGTGCTGCATCAAATTGGTTGTGTTGCCTCTGTTCATAATAGGTTTCATACAAATGTTGCATCGTGCCGATATACTATCTATCTTTGTATAGTACTGCCATACTTCGCTTTTTGCAGCTTTGCCTGTATCTTTTGCAGATTCCCTGTGAGGATCCAATAAGAAATACGTAAATAAAAATATTGTGGCAAATCAAATCTCACATCTAACGATCAAACTGGTATAACTTACTAAGCGTAAGCGTTTACTCTGTCTCTCGTCACTGTTTGTTGTGAATCGTTTGACTGGACACGTGGGTTTTGATCTTGATTTTGAGATTCACCAGTATTAAGTTGGTTAGCAGTTTTATTTGTGCCTAATTCAGGACTAGAATAAGACAATAACAATTACTTTTGTAAAATATATCATATAAATAAAGCTCATTTAAAATAAAAAATAGATCGGTCATAATACTTATAATTTAATAACTCGATTAACATACTGAGGTTTTCCGAGATCATAAAACGAGCAAGATGATTGTAGAGATTCGGCTCGTTCGGTGTTTGCATATGACAAACTTGATGACGCTATAGAATCCATCTCCAATATCTAATTCCGAATCTTTGCAGTTGCGGACGTCGATTAGCTTGTCAAGTGACAGGTTATGAGGTTACCACTGTTACCAGGTTAGGATTTGGTTAAATTCATATGTTGTCATTTATTTGTATTGTACAAGGAAATTCTTATTATTCTTAATTATTATATTTGTAAAATTCTTATTTCTTACCTTTCGAGAGTTTCGAGTATCACACATTGACATTGACAGTATTGACACATATGAGTATATGAGTATGACAATAATGACAACAGACAATATTATAAAATTTATATGCAAAAGCCAGAAAGAACGACAAAAAGAAATTTCACGACTTTACTTGTTCACGTGCTCTGCAATGTAAATTCACCCGCGGAAATCGCAGGATAGACACTAGACAAGATAGACTGCGTTCACTACGTCTGCGTGACCGCAACCGACCAATCAGGCGGTCGGGCCTCGGGCCAATCCTGTGAATCCGGCCAATGACAATAATCGACATAGCCCGATGCGGCAGGCTAAAATAATCGATTAATCGATTAGTCGATTCACAACTAATCGAATAAAAATAATCGATTATGACAAAAATATAATCGATTTTTGTTAAAATCGATTATAATCGCCCATCTCTAATTGACTAATATAATTTTGAATATCAGCTTTAATATTATCCCAATAAAAATTTTGCCTTATTCGATTATAAGTTTTTGTTATTCCTTTATGTCCACCAATTGTTGATGAATGAGCTTCTTCAATAATATTTTTTCGTCTTTCGACTTCTGGAATAGTTACTAATCCATGACAAATTATTAATTTAATTGAGGTCCCAATTATTGACTCTCGAATTTGATTAAAAATTTCTTCCCATTTGAAATCGTCAAATTCTTTGGTTTTTGCTACATTTAATATTTTAATTGAATTTTCTTTAATTGTTTCTCGTAATTTGGTTGATAGATATTTTAACGTTTCTTTAGTCATTTTATCTTTAATGTTTTTCTTACAGATAAATATTAAATGAACTTTATTTCCCCTTTTAATTACTTCAAAATGTCCTAATTTATTTTCTTTAATTTTAGGTATCAATTGTTGACTTTGAAGCTCTTTTGATCCTTCATCACAAGGTTTTCCGTCCGCGGTTAAAAAGTACAAATAATCTTCTCTTTGCATAAAAATTTTGTCACGACTATTTATACTATGCTTTTGTCCACGTGTTACTATTTGTCTTTCAGTTCGGTCGTCTGTTTCGTCTAAAATTAATTTGTTAAAAGTTACGTCGATGTCATTTTCATTGTCGTCTTCTTCAAGATTTTCATCTTCTTCCACTTCATCGTTGGAGTCATTTTCGGTAATTTGGTCATCCTCCTGATCGTTTCTATTTGCTTCCTCTTCCCTGCTTGAATTAATTTCGATATTTTCACATTCTCTTGTTAGATTACTTAGGATCTGTAAAAGATTAGGTGGTATGATTATCTGTGAAGTCAAAGAGTCGTTATTATGGTTGTAACGCTCCCTCCGCGCGTCTCGATGCTACGTCTGGC
>NJRP01001966.1:9407-27746 GCA_003063835.1 Aphaenogaster floridana
GAAAAAGAATTCTTTTTGCATCTAAAAAAGAATTCAGAATTGGTGACATAAAAAAGAATTCTTTTTCGATTCTCTGTGCTATCTGAGTATGGAGGCACCTGCACCAAGATCGAACATAAAAAATTGTTGAAGAAGAGAAACACGAAATATGGTACAAAACAAAATGAAATATTTTTTGCACATTTGGCTGGTTTTATCAAGACAAATATTTTTGATTTGGGACTTTTAAGATTTTCTACATAGAGTAGAAGTTTCAAGCTTCAATTTGAGACCTTATATTGAAGTTCGTGACTTGTTTCTATCCAGAGATATAGGGTGGATTCCGTAAAGCGCATATGCGCGCATATATATATCTATAGCATACGTAACGTTTACGATAGAAAAATGCGCGCATATGCGCTTTACGGAATCCACCCATTGTCGATTGAAAAGTGCAAAAAATGCGATTTTTCGCACCTTTCGCTGCGTCTATCTCAAAAACCTGACGTAATGGACCAATTTTGTCAACGAATTTAGTTTTAGCGCGTCAAAATCCTTCGGGGTCACCCATATCCAGTCCGAGATAGTGCGAATGAGGTCAAATTTGTCGGCCTGTGTAATCAGTAATATATCGATACTTTTTCAATTATCTTCGGACCTTCGGGGCCCCTTTGATGGTTACGAAAATTTATTCAGGGTTGACTATCTTTAATAGTATTTCGTCGGTGATCGAACGGACATTTCAACTTTGGCCCGACGTTTTCCGAACACACCCGATCGCCGAACAAACCTCGCATCACCTCGTAAGTCGCATCGGTTATGCATCAACAATCAACAATCCATCCCAGTCCCAGGTGAAAGGGAGTGGGATCCTTTCCGTCGTGGTGCAGCTGGTGGGAAAGTCAATAGCGTACGTACTACTACGGTACGGGCACTAGCGTGGCTTGGGGAAGCAAAGGAGATAGGAGTGCGTGCTTGACAAAAAAGTGCGTGAGTCAGGCTCGGAGTCGGAGTCCGGAGTCGGTGTTGTTCCTCCTTGATCGAGCCTCTCCTTCGCGCGTTATGCTGAACGACGCTGCCATCCGTGTGCCAGATATTAAAGCGTCGTGTTTACTTCTTTCCAGTGGGCGAAGTCGAAGTCCCTCTCTATGAGGAACCGATGGTAAAATCATGGTCGTTCTCGGCGTCGATTCAGCTCGCTTTGAATACTGGAGTATTGGTTATGACACAATCTGAGTTTACTGAATGAAAGAGTTATCTGAATCCGCTGTTGCATGATTTAAGCTGCGTTCTTGTAACTAATCGCAAATGGCTGAACTCGTAAATTGATAAAGTAATCAACGCATTTTTGCAACTTTAACCTAGACGTTATCATAGAAACAGATAGGAGTTAGTAGACTTTGGGAGTGGCTGAAGAAGGTGGAATTTCAAAGACCCGATTTATAAGTTTGTTAAGAAAAAATTAGGATAGTTGTATAAAAATAATAAATAATGAAACAGATAGAATCAGAAGTCTAGGTATTTTTGCGTGAGAGAACTTCAAATAAGCTGGAAATATTTTAAAAACTGTTGTATATTAAAAAAGTAACCTTTTACTATGTTGCAGAAAGTCTTGGAGCAGGAATTTTTACGACGAAGGGAATTTTACTTTACTCCCTATTGATTATACAGAATTCGTCTACAAAGAAAAAAACACTCGATTTATGCAAAAACTAGGATCCTTTTCCAATATATTCTGATTATGAAATAGCAAATAATAATATTCAAATGACATCATAGCATTTAGGATATGCCACTATTAGGATGCATTGAAAACAAATGTGAAGATTACAGCTGACCCATTTGCTATACCTTGCCTAATAATATGGGTAAGTATAACCAGTCAATACATAATGCGACTTTTAGCAATTTTATAACTAATAATAACACAAATTACTCTTTTACAATTGCCTAGTGATGGCAGGAAACGAAAATGCGCCAGGAACCTTGGCAGACGATCCGTTATCTGCGAGACTGCAATGGCTACGCCAGCGCAGAGAAGCCTTGCAAGAGAAGCTTGCCCAAAAAAACAATGAGTTGAAAAACCTATGCGTGGAGGAAGCAGAGATAACGGGAGTTCTACCACCAGAGATACCTCTAGAGCCTGGCGAAAGTCCGCCAACTTTTCGTAGAAAAGTTGGCAGTTCTTTTATATATCCGCAAAAATTAATTAACAAGCTAAAGCCAACTGATGTTGTAAGATCAAGATTTTTTTTTAAACTGATATAATGGTATAATAATCGACAAGTATATTAGATTGGAGTTATCACCTGTTTATATGCACAGGAGGAGTCAGAATTGGAGTTAGAAAGACAAGTACAGCTCGGGATTGTGGAAACTGCGTTAGGTATTGTTAATGACCCTATGGAAAGTAAGGCCACGCGACGCAAGCACAGGCTCGCTTATCAGCAAAGTCAACGAAGATTACAAGAGTTGGAGACGGAGCTGAACTTCATTAGGCAGACTCGTGGTAAAGCACAGCGACCAACGCAATTGCCGGTGCACCCGGGAAGTTACAATACGCAACCGCATTCACATGTTAATGTAAAACATAGGACAAAAAAGCCACGACCACCATTAGATAGTACAGGTACTGTGTATATATATGTATGCGTATGTGAGAAAAATAACAAAGTATTATAAATTTTTAAATAATTTTACAAAATAAATCTTCAATCTGTAACATATAATTCATAATTGTATACAGGAAACGAAATAACGACTCCGAAGTCTGTTGGAAGAGGTATACTTCATGAACCTGGTATTAGTTTGAGTCCCTTGGCACCTGAAGACAAATCGAATACTTATGCCGGGCATGGATACGAGGAACAATTGATTGTTCCGAGCGTTTGCAATCACCATCATCACAGCGGCACTTACCCTGGCGTGAGTCCTGTCGAACAACCGAGCATTAAGATCGTGGAGCACGATCATAATGATAATCACAACATCTATATTTTACCTGATCAATACCGTGCACGTACGTATTCCCACGGGAGCGGCGGATCTCGTAGCCATTATCAGGACACCGAGAGAACGTATCGACCTTACGTGCCGAACACCTACACCGAAGATGAGCGTCAAATGCGCTATCGTCAATTCCAGCATTTGCAGAAGCAACAGCAATTGCAGGATCAGATGCAGCCGACCCACAGACTACAGTACACAAGTTCCCTCGAATCCTACAAGCACCTGGATAACGCGGATATCATACGGAGAAGCGGTCAAGGAACCTACGACAGGGATTTTCGCGTGTCTCATTACTTGCCCGTCGATTATCAGGCCTACTATAAGAATAGCGCGCAATCTCAGAGGCGAGATCGTGACTCGTCATTACCATCTTGCGTCAAGAACACCTCGCGGCACAGTGGTGGCAGTACGTCGATCGAAGCGCAATTATCATCCGGCTACTGGGTGCGCCATAACGACGACATCCACTGGGTGAGTATGGATGAGCCTGACAGATTTGGCAGTTTGGATCGCAGACGCCGAAACGCTCAGCACAACGGTGGTGTCGGTAGTGCGAATCTAGACATACAATCGCGCTATCGCACGGTCGCTGTCGCGTGCACTAAAAGCTCATCGAGCAGCAACGTCACTGCGTCACCCCATCAGCACCATTCCGTTCACCTGTTGCCGTTGTCCGAGCAACAAACGCCGGTGAACAACAAGATGCTGCTGCGCACACAGTCGTTAGGAAGTGTGGAGACCTGGCAGTTGAATCACTCGCATGACTCGCACGACGGCAAGGATGCGTCTGCGGCGGAGTACGCCAATAACAATCGTAAAAGTCGTCAGAAGGAGTGGTACGAAACGTCCTTGGATGCCGGAGCGAGTGCGGGCTTAGATCACACTTTGGTCGCCGCGCGAAAGAACACGCATTATCATTCGAGTCCTCCGCCTGCTCGTGTCAAGACTAACGAGAACGCGAGAGATAATCAGACGAACAGTGGACCACCGCCGATAAGTCCGGTAAATCGTCACAAGAGGGACAAACCCGAGGAGCGGCAACACGTAGTGCAACATTCTCACCCTCGTTACGATCAGCCCACGACGAGGCCGAAGGTGTTAGAGATACCGGCCGAATCAAAGCCGTCCCTGGACGTCTGCGACAACGCAGTACGGCCGTTAGGTTCGCCGCAAAACTGCACGGTCGTGCAACCGGGAAAGTATCAGCCATACAGGGAAGTAACAAAACCCTTTGAGATGTCGGACTTCTACAAGTACTCAACGAAATTCCGCAAGAGGAACGAGGCTGCCACACAATCTCAGGTTGGAAACGGAGATTCGCCGCTCCAGGAGAATCGTCCTGCGGAAACGGGCACTGCCGATTTATCCAGGGATTCCAATTCCTATAATTTTGGACAGAATGGTAATATTACCGCCAGTCCGGTACAAAGAAGACTCTATCAGCCGGTACAGCGTATGACTTGTCAACCTTATCTTTCGTCATTGAGATAATTGCGCGCGCGTATAATGTAGGATTCATTCATGCTGTCATGTTATCACACAAATGCCTATAGAATTATTCATTCGAAAGTAGGCTGGTCCTATCGAACATTTTCTTTCTTTTTCTTTAGTCAATCGATTCACTAATTGCAACATAAGCAAGGTGTCCTGCGGCATGTTTCTTGGGCAATTTGAAGTCGATATTTCTTTTATGAAAATGTCCAGGCATCAATAATTTTTGAACAATTAACAGTTGAAAATAATCTTTTGATAAACTAAATTTCAAGGCTGCAAATAAATAACAACATGAGGCCTGTTCATTTTAGCTGAACTTCTTGCACGGTTCATCTTTCCTCTTTTTCTTTTCACATTGGAGAGAAAAAGAGAAAAGATGAAATGTAGAAGAAGTTCAACTAAAAAGAACAGACAGATGATATTCTGCAATTAATTTTAAATAGATTTTACTTTCATAGAATTTGGATACAAAGAGTGAGACCAAGATGTTCCCCATTTACATACTCGAATTTTTCACACTCGAATTTGTGGTCATGTTTAGCATCAAATGAAAGATTTTGTTAGACTGATTACAAATATGTCGGTGCCAAAGTGTACCTCCTTCCCGTTCCCGAGAAAATGGGCCCTAAAGGTCAACAGACAGGACCATTAATCCTTAAAAAATGTGACTCAAAGGATTTTTCTCGGGAACGGGAAGGAGATATACTTTGGCACCGACATATTTGTAATCAAACTATAGAAGAGATTTGTTTCGACACTACTGGTCAATTTAATTTAAATTAATATATCGCGATTTGCGACGTTTTTCGACCATGGATTTAGATCCTTCTAAAGTGAATGAAATTAATTTAATGTAAAGAATTTGTCGCGAATCGCGATATATTAATTTAAATTAAATTGGCCAGTAGTGTCGAAACAAATCTCTTTTGTGGTTTAATATTCACTGGCGAAGAATATTCCATCTCTTGTTTGTTTATTTATCACTATTGACTCAACTATGGTGCTCTAACATCATCGATTGTTGCGATAAATATTACCACATGCCTCGGTCGAACTGGCTACGATGCCCGCACGGATTATAGGGAGGTCCAGGTTCAAATCCTGGCTGAGGTAATATTTTTCGCACAACAAATTCTTTACATTAAATTAATTTCATTCACTTTAGAAGGACCTAAATCTATGGTCGAAAAACGTCGTAAATCGCGATATATTAATTTAAATTAAATTGGCCAGTAGTGTCGAAACAAATCTCTTCTGTAGTTTAATATTCACTGGCAAAGAATATTCCATCTCTTGTTTGTATATTTGTAATCAGCTTAACGAGATCTTTCATTTGATGTTAAACATGACCACAAATTCAAGTGTGAAAAATTAGGGAGCATGGTCAATGGGCATTTGGTCTCACTCTTTTAGTGTTACAAAGATGTATAAAGTTAAAGATAAGACAATCACAAAAAATTGTGATTTCTCTAGACATTTTTCTAGAGGAAAAATCCAAGTTGGTCAGAAAATGTATCATTAAACATCAATGCAATAGCGAGATCTGTATATGTCAAGGTGTTCACTACTTGAAAAAACCTGGAATTTTCAGGGGATTTCTTTTTTACCCTTAAAAATCAGGGATTTTCGTGAAATTTTATTAGCATTCAGGGAAATTTTTGGAATTTTACTTTTAAATTTAAAATCTGTCTTTCTGAAAAAATTGTTTCTTTAATTTTTTTTGATAATGCAGAATGTCGACAATTGGTTAGCAATAAATTTGGCATACACGTCCGCGTATATTCATGTACATTCTTGTATGATTCACGAGTTTTTATTTTAAAAATCAGAGTAACAGTAGAAGACAATACAGAAGAGAGTTTACTGATACTATATTATAGTGAGCCTTCCATATACTATCCTATAGGTTTCGCAGCTTCAATTGTAAAAAAGATATAGTCTTGTAGAAGACTATAAGAGAAAGAAATATTAAAAAGGGCGTATAATAAAATAAATTTATTTTAAAATTACATTAAAAAATTCTCTAATTTTACCTAGTATTTTTAATAAAAATACTTGGAAAATATCCGGGAATTCTTAGAGAATTTTTTTACATGATTTGAGTAAACATCCTGATATATGAATATACATATAAGAAAGCTGACATAATTTTGTTCACATATCTTTCGTTTCTCTTTTGAGAATCGATCATTTATGAATATCAATCTTAACATATCTATCAAACTGTAATATATAGGCATGTTTATCATGAAAAATTTTACTACCTATATCGCATATGTGTGAGATGTGTTCCAAAAAATGAAGAAAGGAACTGGAAGAATGCAAGGATTAGGTAATCTTAATTCTGACGTCGATTAACTGATTAATATTGGGACCTGAATAGTGCCTTTTATGCCTTGGAAGTATCAAGTGGATAATAAGGCAACAATATTGTATTATATTTTGAAATTACATCTAACATGAATCGATAACTTCTTTGAGAATTATTCTCGACTTGTTGACTTCTGATATAATTATAATTCATAATTGCGTTCAGCAATACATTATGTATATATATTTTTTCTATAAACGATATAAATTGAGAATTTTTTGAGACATCGTCAGATTGATAAGATATTAATGTTGGTTGTTAAATGCAGCTTTTTCTCGGTTATTATATCATTAAATGATGTTAAAACTTTGCATTTCTGTTATACACAAACTCTATTTTTAGAGTTTTATGGATTCTATCAAGAGTCTATCTCTTACGACTGAACATAAAATGTGAAAATGCACATTTTTATATATAGCTTGAAATGATAATATCCAACACTTCTATACAAGAAATAATGAAAGTGTGTGTTCGTAATTCTACATATATATTATATAATATTTTTATATATAAATTGTTCATATATGCGCGTATATTATGTTTATACACCGCTCGGCGTATAATATTGAAAAATAAAATAAATCTCATTAGAGATTTTATTTATTTACCACAATGTGTTCGCCGGGAAGCTTAATGTTAAATCTATGCTTGATTTATGCGATTCACGCATTCATCGCTAGCGCTTGTACCACAGTTCTTGTACCACAATTTTCTTGTAAAAATGATATATGCTACTGTATAGTGTGCGTTACCTGAAACGATTTGATTTATTCGATCCACATGTTGGAAATGCTTCACCATAATAGATATAGAAGATAAAGGCCTTATGTTAGCTGTGATTAATTATGCGTTACGCATTGTATGCTATTTTTAGGAAATTTTTTTGTACTGCTTTATACGGTCGGTTTCGTGTCAATAAAGACGCTAATTTAATTACAATTGCTAATTTAATTACGATCGTATATACAGCGAAAATTTGAACAAGTGAAAAGCAGCGAGAGAAAATTTTAAAATGACAGGAGCACTCATTTTTAAAGACATTTTTTAAAAGACGGGTTCTCAAAACATATAACAAAATTATTAATATTGCGGAGCACGTGTGATTGCGTTATTTAAAAGAAAATGGAGGAAGAAGTAGATGATCCATCTTCGGTACAAAAGCATAATCCGAGTGAAAAGGGAGGCTCAAAGAAAAAGATAACTATCGTTGTAGATGAAGATGATCCTTGTCTCAAAAAGGACGAGATTCACAAGAAGGAAGTGTCGCAGTTTAGATATTCTCCTGGAAATGATCCAAGGTACATAATTGAAATATTCATAATTAATTCAGAAAATATTCTTTCCGTCAACGCCATTATCCCGTTGTTTTGCAGATTTCAGCAACAAAATCAGACGCGGAGATGCTTCGTAATGTATACCGATTTCTATCGCTGTCAGCATATTTTAGGTGAAGGCTCCGAAGCATGCACGTGGTTTAAAGACGTTTTTACGTCCATATGTCCGAAGGCCTGGGTGGAACATTGGGACGAACTTAGACTTACAGGCAGATTACCTTGGCACAAATACAAAACTCAGGGCGCTTTCCCCGGCAATAAATACGGCGAATAAAAAGAGAGAAAAGAATTAATCTTCTAGAATAAAATTAAAGTTTTATAATATTTAAAATGGAATAATTAAACGATTATTATGTGAATATATATATTACAACATATATTCCTAAGAACGATAGTTAAGAGAGATAAGTTATAAAAATTTGTATAATGGCACAGTGCCATAGTATGAATGCGAATTGGATTGATTGAGCGCAGTATATGAGACAGAGAGGGGATATGTAATTAACTTACGCTCCAGATAAGAAAAAAATATTCAACTTTTATTATACAGGTACAAGATTTATTAAATATGAGGTAACTTATATTGAAGTACGAAGAAAAAATAGCTGATCGTCCAATGATGATCTGTAATTGCTGGACTCTTCTCTTCTTTTTAATCTTAACTCTTCTTAGTATGGTCGATAGACTCTTCTTCTATCTTTACCACACTGTTGATCTTGCAGTTTATGACACTTTTTTTTCTTACAATTGTAAAAAATATACACTGGTAGAAATTTTCTTTAAACTTTCGATAAAATATCGCTTGGAACCCCGTAACAGCACGACTTTTTTAAAAAAAGCGATCTTACGTAAAATTGTAAGATTTTTGCGAAATAAAACGATAATTTCAGGATTGTGCACTAGAGCCTGCCATGGATGAAGACAACTTACCGATCTTCGGGTGTTGGCTCTGCATAATAACGTAATCCCGCCTACATCGATATATCTACTTCCTAATCGATGATACCTGCAAATGCGAAATCAAAGACATTTGCTTGAAGGAGATGATTAAAACTACTTTCTGTACATTTATGTATGCGACTCTATCTTGAATGTATATCGCAAACGATTAGAATTCAGAAGTTAAGATACTCGAGAAACTAAATGCGCGAGCTTATGACACATCTGCGAATAGACTATCAACATAAAATATCCGATCCACATGGACACATTTGACGAGAAATTAGAACCACCTTACGTATGTCATGTTGAGTACGTTCGGTACTATCTAATGTATTGTTTCAGGTTTGATTTCTCGACTGGTGAATGTATTGGCAATCCTCGTCCCTGCAAATGCCCATCATTTCGTACGGACACAGGATTCCATAGGGGTTAGTGTTCCTGACGAGAAAAGTAACAGAAACCACAAAAATCCTCAAGATTTTTAGCACAGTCCACAGATAGTGGACAATCGAGTAATATGACCATCTTTCAAAAAAGAAAGACTCACCTTGGCTTTTTTAAATGCATCAATATCGATACATAAGGTGCAATCGTCGTCTTCGTCGTCGTCATCGTCGTTGTACTTGTCGTTGTTGTATCTGTCGTCGTCGTCGTCGTCGGTGTTATTGTCGACGATGGCGATGGCGATAATTGTGGCGAGGTTCTCTTATTATTTGGTTCACTGTGTTTTTGACTTGAAGAATCCGTCGCCGATGATTCTAGTTTTGAAGATGTGGCGGGATCAGACTCGTTCGTTCTACTTTCTTCCGTATGCTTATTATTTTGTTCTATATGACTACTTTGGTTCTGCTTTGGTTCCGAAGATAACGCGTTATCTTGATTAAGGAATGTGATTTGCTCTTCATTATAAATCTCCGGTTCATTTGCTGCAATTTCTTCTATATTCTCTGGTGTCGATTGGCATGAAACCGTTTGTGAGAGATCCAATGAGGGCTCTGATGTTGTCGATGAACCCTTATCGTCATTAAATTGCATCAAGCGAGAAGTATCGCTCTTCGATTCCGCCACATCAATCACAGCTGCGTCATTTTCTGGCTGTTCTTGCAACGACAGATTCTCCTCAGCGCACGTGTCCTTAGATAATTCTGAGGTTTCTTGCGATAAACTAGAATAGGAATTTTCAGAAATATCATTAGATTGGTGCCGCCTCTTCTTGGTAAACTGTCGGGTATGATTAGCAACCTCCTTGAGCTTATCACTCAAAAGTTGATCTACTGCTTCTGGCAACCTAAAAGAAGAATTTATTTCTTAATTTGCATACAATGTAAGAAGATAACTTAAATTATTATATATTAAATATATACGCCACACATGCCTGTGGCTTTTATACTTGCGTACTTGTAGTTCTTCTCCATGAGCCGGTTACCTAGGGTGGAACAAATTCTGGATAATTTAAAGCACTCGCGTCGTCCAGCATTAATCTTTTGGCGTGCGGTTGAAACCTTTGGGCCCATGCTGCTAACACGATCGCGTTGCAATTGCAATCTCTCCTCGGCTATCTTCAGTTGTTCCTTAAGTTTTCTCACTTCGCCGGCCAGAGTGGTCTGCACATCCTTCTCCATGTCCCACTGGCGAAGGTTCCCTGACATTTCTGCTAAATGATCTAAGACCATATACCTGCACCGCATACACAACATAATTTAATATTGAAGCTTTGCACGTCACTAATTGTTATAGCTTGTTTTTCCGCAAAATTATTATGTGTAATTACCGTCTTGCAACTAATTTGTGTTCGGTTTCTCTCAAGTATCGCTCTTGCTCCGCTTCTGGAAGACTTGTTAGAGAATCCAATTCCGTTTTAACATCTTTTTTAAGCGCGTTCCAAACATCATTCGCGTTACCGTTATCGTCAGCAGTCGCGTCAGATTTACGAGAGACGTTGTTGCTATCGTTATTATTTTCCGCAGGTGCAGATGTTGAATTATCACAGCTAATTTCTCGCTGATGTTCCGCTTCATATTGGGACAGCGATATCGTAGTTTCCATGGTATCCTCGTGCTCTTGCCGGCTCTCGTTCGAATTGACGGATAAATTTGGAAGTTTCACGGTAGACGCGGTGGAAAAGTTACTGATATTATTACTATTCTCATTGTTTACATCTATCTCGTCTAGAATTTCCATATTGACGTCATGTCCGGCTGAATTTTCATTTTGACCAACGGTTGCCGTCGTATCGTGTTGCAGGATCGAGTTGTCGTTTATAGTAACGACTCGCTCGATCGTGTCCGGCTTCAACAGTACTTGCATGCATTTAAGATTTATTTCATCTTTGCTTAACGCTCTCAAGACACATTTCTTCTGCTGCTTCTCTTTCGTAGACTGCTTCTCGCGCGAATTCTCGACCGTTCTATCTCCGGTGTGACTCGAAGCGGTAACGTTAGTAATTCGGATGCTGAGATCATTCGGTATTGCTTTCTTACCGTCTTTAGTTTGCAGATGCGTGAAATTAGTATGTTTAGAGTTATTCGCTAAGAGTTTTTTGTCAGCAGAGACGAGACAAACGTTTAATTCTGACGTGCTTCTCGCCACATCGTCGCTTTTTCTTCCGACCTCCGTTGGCGATTCCTGGGAATTTCTCTCTGACGTTTTTAATTTATCCTGATCTTGTTTAACATGCGCTTTCTTTTCGCATGGTGGCAAGGACTTTACTGGCGAACTCGCCGCTACATTAGCGTTTGATAATTTATTATTGCTATTACTACTACCATTATTGTTATTCGCTATCTTTCTCTGCAGTTTTAATTGTTCGCGCTCCAAGATCTGCTGCTTCAAACGACGATACTCCTGTTGCTGTGACACAGGAAGATGCCTCACGGCCTGCAACGAAGTAAGAAAGTTAATTCTAATTAAGAGAGTTTCTACAATCAGTCAGTTTCTTCTTCAGTAATAAATCCTTGAATTGTGTCTAAATATCAATCTCTTTCTAAATTATTCGCGCATAAAAGAGTAATCAGACATGGGCGCCCTTACAACTTTTTTCAAAGGAGAGGGGGCAGAGTGTAAATATACTTACGTCTATTTTCATCAATGTAGATTAACTTTAATCTCGGTTTAATTTACTCTTTATTTATCTTTTCTAATTCCTAGTTCCTAGAACTAGGAATTAGAAAAGATAAAGAGTAAATTAAGCCGAGATTAAAGTTCCTAGTTCTAGGAATTAGAAAAGATAAAGAGTAAATTAAACCCCGAGATTAAAGTTAATCTACTCTTTATCTTTTCTAATTACTAGAACTAGGAATTAAAAAACATAGAGTAAATTAAATCGAGATTAAAGTTAATCTAAATTGGTGGAAATGGACATTAGAGGTGCTAAACAAACGTATTTTCAAATAATATTTTTTAAAGAAATATTTATGCAGATTTTTATTATTAATTGTAAAAATTTCAAACAAAAAATTATCTGATTGTCAATCATGAAATCATTCTAAATTTAAAAAATTAAAATCCAGGGGGGCATATGCTCCTTCTTGCCCCCCCCCCGCCCCTCATGGGCGCCCATGTAATCAGACGTAATACGCAATCGTCTTACCAATGGCGTGTGCATATTAGATGAACTATTATTTGTTTGTGGCACGTCTCGCTTTGTCGCTTGTGTGGACGAACTGGATGGAGTATTGGACGACTTCGCTGCGGACTGTTCCTGTTCGGTTCTCATCTCACGCAGAAATTTATTCAAATGCTTCTCGAAGTCGGGCGGGATCTCCTGAGGCGTCTGATGCTTCTCTGCGGTGGGAACGGTCTCATTTTTCTCGCCTTCAGACTCGCTGTCCGTGTCGGAACCTAAACTTATCACAAATCGCTGAGTGTCGGATGCGTGCGACATTTTCGGCGCGCTTGGAACGTTGGGCCACACGTTCTCGTTAGGCTTCGCGTTGTTATCCAGTTTTCGTAGATTCAGTCTCCTCTGCACAATCATATTCTGATATTTCTTCGCATTGTTTACCACCTTCGTGCTCGTGAGGGTTTTTCTCATTACCTTCTTCGGCGCACTCTTTACTGTGTCCACGCTACCGCTTCTTTTCCTGTTGCTACTTTGCACCGAAATAGATACGTCGTTAATCTTCTTCTTTACAGTTTCCGACGAAGTCAATGGCCTCGATGGCAACGACGGAGCATTATTGCTCGCCGTGCACGTTGCGTTAGTCACAGAGGTTATAGTACTTGCCAATGTTTTTGGTGCAGGCGTTTGGATATTCGTTGCGACAGAGTTTGTAACAGGAATAACTGAGGCAACTGAAGGATTGTTGGTATCTGTTGATTTCGTTCGTTTTAGAGAAGCCAATAAGATGGCTCGTAATTCGTCCTCGTCCTCATCAATGCTTTGTCTCCTATTGCTAGCTTCTTTTGTCGTATTAACGACTTTGTCAAATGCTCCAGAGTCGGAATTGTCTGGCGCGGAATTTGTTGATAAACAATGGGATTTGATATGTTCTTCCTGCGGACATTCGGCGAACGTTGACAGCGCTGTGTGATTGTTCTTCTCCACGTTTCTCTTTTCCACCATAACGAAGTCGACAGGTTCCTGAGAATCAGTGACACTTTGCAATCTCAACGATTCTCCATTGCCCATCGAATTTTCCTGTACGTCAGCGTTATCATTGCTCTGACCAGATTCAGTTGCAACCTGTCGGTCTAGAGTGGACCCATTTACAATATTTGCGTCTCTATTTACATTAGCATTCGAACACGGGCTCTTTCTATTTTTAAGCAATCGCGCGATATCGAGACTCTTCCGCCAGTTCTTCTTGGCACGTTTCTGCTTCTTGCTCTGCGCCGTCTGGCAGAGACGCTCTGGAGCCGTCTTACTACTCGCAGACGATGTATCAACGCCATCAAGATGTTCCGGCTCAGCTGTCTCGTGATCCTTTCCGGGCGAACCACTTTGATCCTCTGGTATGTCTAAAGTCTCGTTCGTCGAATCGTCGAATGTGGCAGGCGCCGACAACATGGGCGTGGATTTTTTCGCTACTCGCAATTTTATTGGTTTGAAGACGCTGCTACTTGCATCCGCGGCAGTAACGATTACTGGTTGCATCTCGGCACTCTTGAAAGTTGGCTCCGAATGTGGCGTTTCGCGCTTCTTCAACGGCAGAGTTTGTTGCAGCCGCTTGTTCGATTGTAGCTTCAAGATCGACGCCGGCACCAGCGTCCTATTAATCAACGTAGGTATCTTATTTACATCCTTGGTAACATCCGGAACACCTTGCATATATAGAGGTTCCCGCAACGTTTCCTCCGCGGCTGCCTGACTCAATGCCGCTTCCTTTGGAATGTACTCCACGGTTGGTAAGTTCCTGTCATTGACGGGAGAACTCAACGGATCCGCATCATTCTCTGGAAGATCACTGACCGTCATCATCGATTCATTAGACGACATCGACTCGGTACATGCCGCCGCGTACGCTGTTGTTGTCGGGCCATCTGTAACGGAATATCCAGGAGCCATATGCGTTTCATAGGCGGACTTGGCATCCCTGAATGTGGAGTCCACATTCACAAATACGATACCGTCGTTGATAGGTTGTTCCGTGAGCTGCTGTATCTGATGCGGAGAAGAGAAAGTACTATGGGGAGAGATGGGAGGCGCGAATAGATCCTTGGATACTGGAAGAGCGTGCGATGTATCCGACAAGACGCCCGTCGAGGAATAGGTTCCCTCCTGACAGCAAATGCCATCAATTAGATCACATACGACATCGTCACCGTGAGAGTTCTTAGGATCTTTTACAGTCGCGTCGTTTAGATCCGGGTGGAAGATTTCGCTGCCGTATTGCGACGGCGAATACGCACAGTACTGCGATGCCTGATAAGGCAAATAAGTCTCGTCGTAATACATGACGCTGTTCGACACGGGTTCGTCCTGCGCGTCTTCGAAGACCGGGCTAGCTATCGTCTCATTTACATTGATGAACGATACATCGGACGGCTCGATACCGAGCAATGTAGTGTCGATAGGTACATTCTCAGTGATCTTGTCGGTCGGCGAGTATGGCAGCTTCTCCTTTTCTCTTTCGACGTCTGTGTCCAGGTCCATATCCTCGATGTGATTGCTGTCGTGCGACGGCGTGTACGGCGGCGATGCATACTTCAATAGCTCATCACCGGGCACGGGTATGTCATCGAGAAAACTCTGACTGAACGGACTCTCGCTGCGGGTGGGTCTCTTGGCCTTAATTCCGCGTTGAACCCGATTCTGATGCTTCTTCATGACCGCCGAACGGAGCGCGATCATGCGCAGCTGCAAGGCCTCTTCGTCCTGATCATCGCTATTCACGGCCGATCTCTTTTCCGATTCTACGTCCGCTGATTGATCCGAGGATCTACTAGATTTCTTCTGCTTTGTCTCTAACGCCTTTTGTCGCAGTAACGCCAGATCGTCCTCGTCGTCCGCTTCGTTACCTGCCTCGGAGATTTGAACTTTCGACTTTCCCTTGAAATGCATCGCGTGGTCATCGCTACCGGCTCTCTTTAACATGTTCGACAATTTCTCCTTCAGCGACGATGACTCCTTGCTTCGGTTGATGCTCGGCTCCGAAGCGTGCGCACCTATGGAATCCAGATGCTTCACCTTTTTCAGCAATCGCGTCACGTCGCCGTGCCTGTCGGCATAGGACCAAGTGGACGGCGGCGAGCTCAGCTTGGACGGCAGTTTCTTCACTGGTCTCACGGGCGAGTGACGCCGAGGGCTACGTTTCGGCGATCTGACCTTTCTTTTCACTATCGGCGATCTGGAATGGTTCAGCGGGGATCGGGACGTTCGAAATGATGATCGTGCTACTACTGGCGATCTGTATCTTCGGATCGGCGACCTCGGGATCATCTTTGATCTGCCGCTCGGTCTGTGAACCGGATTTACTTCCTTATATATTTTCAGCGTGCCGACCTCTGCTATAGACAGGTCGATGGAGGACGGAGAGATCAAGTCGTCGATAGTGAGAATTTCGTAATCCTTTTTCTTTCTCTTTTTCTTTTTTACTTTGGCTTTCGATCGATTGGATGTGTCCGTGAGACCGACGATTTCCATGTCGCTGTCGCTAGAGATAGGCACTAGGTCGTCATTTTTCTCTTGCAACGTCGACACCGTGTGCTTTGGCATGGCGCATCCCATTTCTCTGACATGGTGACGGTTTTCCTTCCCTTTGACTGGATCTTATAAAATAAGATTAACTGCTACTTGATTAAAACAATATACTAACATAGATAAGAATCATTCTAATTATTTACATTTGTCTCTATTAAAAGATATATTTTCATTATACGTTCAGACTTGTAAGACTTTTTCTCAGGAATAACTTCACTAAGAAATCTATAAAATTTTTAAAAGTATATGTAGCATATTGCAACAATGCAGGTCAAAGGAAATTATACATATATATATATATATATATATATTGAAAAATACAAATCTTTTATCTTTGTTATTTTGCTTTCTTGTTATTATACATATCTCCAGATTGTACCAACCAATGGCTGCGTTCAGCAAAATGTTTATTTTGCAACTGTTGGAAGTTTTCTACGTTGCGATTATACTATTCCTTTAGATCAGAGGTAGGCAAACTTAGAAGCACCAAGATCTACTTTCAGTTTCCTCATCCCATCGCGATCCACTGTTCCCTGTCGCAGCGATCTAGGTTTATATGTGAAATAAGCATATTTATTTTATTTTGTATGTTTGTGTTGCGATTGGACATAAAACAGCAATAATTAAATTAATTATGGTTACATTGCAATTACAACTGTTGCATTGTGAATTTCACGTTGCCACACAATCGACCGTTTGGCCACCTCTGCTTTACATCTAAATAAATAGTCCAATCCTAGCGCAGAGAACTTCCAACAGTTGCAAAGTAAATGTTCTGCTGAACGCAGTCATTGTGCAGGTAAATAAATAAAAGATCCGAGGAAATATCTCCGAGTCTCTCGAGCGCAAATGCGAAATGCAGACAAAGGAGAAGAGAACGTATCTCGGACGACGAATACGGTCCAGCATAATTTTACCTCTCCTGCCCTGGCTCTTAGGATGATACATTGCGTTGCACCAGGTCGCGCATTCGCCCCAGGATTTGCAGTCGGGACACGGGCGCGTCCTGCCGACGACGTAGCTGCTGGTCAAGTGGCCCATCCCGCCTTCCTCGGACGAGCTGACATCCTCCAACGATATTTCGCCTTCCTCCTTCTCATCGTCTAGGATGTCGATCGTCTCCGTGCAGCCGCTCGACAGATCGCTCGCCATCATTCAAACTTACCCGGCGGCAAAGAGCAAAACTTATCGTCGTCGCTCCTCGACGAAAACCGCTCGCGATGCGCGAATCACTCTTTCAAGACTTGAGATTAGTTACGCGGGATACGGTTGGGAGAGGAACAGTGAGGAACATCCTTCCGATAAGTGGACTGTATCCACAGGTGGAAGAAAGGAATTAGGATAATCCACGTTATCTGACCTTGTCGCAGATTCTCGCGCCGCGCCGTGAAGAAATAATTTTATGTATATACTGGGAAAGAAAGAGAAAAAAAAGAGGATAGAAGGAGATAGAAAGATCGTTGGACGTCCCGGAAGTACGTGGCAGCGAAGCGCGTATCTCGCAGCTGCGAATTTAATGGTGCTGAGATGGACGCGTCTAATTAACGTGCACTGTCAGCAGTGAGCAATCGCAACCTTGATTAAATACCTTGACCCCCCTTGTGTCGATCGCCCAACTAATCGACGACGTTCGGGACCACGGCGGCCATGCTTCATACTTCTCCGTTTACATATGTCGCAATGCGTGTTTGCATTAAGTTGATTGATGGGGAATTGAGGACTGTGAATTTTGGAGGACTGGAATTCGACCAATCAGCACAAAACGGAATAATGGCTGCATTCAGCAGAATGTTTATTTTGCAACTGTTGAAAGTTTTCTTCGGCGAGATTGGATTTTTTATATTCCTTCAGATCTAATAAATAATATATTAAAATTATTTGATTAATCGAATTCCAATTTTCAATTCTCAATTTCCAAATTGTATCTATTAAGCGGTGTCTACAATGAGATATAAGGCTCGTCTACAATAGCCGTAAAAGTGAGCAGTAAGATGTAAGCAGTATGAAATTGACCAATTAGAGTCGATTATTCTCCTCACATTCGACTATGATTGGTCAATTTTTTACAA
>NJRP01001970.1:0-10812 GCA_003063835.1 Aphaenogaster floridana
ATCTTCAGTCTGTGGAATAATATAAGTAATACTAAAAAAATAACCCCCATACCTTAAACTATAAATACAAAAAACGAATGGATTTCATGTTGGTCCAAATCCGATGTCTATCTTTCATGTGTATCCGGAGTGTATAAGTAGTCAGACTTATTGTACAATTTTCTCTTTCTGATATTCCTCTCGTTAACAAGAAGGAGGTCCGTAATACCAGGATGTTAAGATCTCTAATGGTCAGGTCAAAATTCGTCAAAACGCATACGTCAATTCTTAATGTAAGTATTAAAAATATAAATGTCTATTATTAAAAAATATAATTATATTATTATAAGATCTTAGTATTTTATCGTTCCTACCTCTTTTTGAAGAAAGAAAAGTATATCACATAATATAAAGTAACTTAATATAACATAAATCCATTATTTTTGAAAAAGAAAATGTGTTCATGTAGATGAAAATTTTAGTTACTAAACGTTATAACTGTTCAACCAAGACTAAGCTTGACATCTAACAAAGTGTATATCAATTTAAGTATAATTTATGTATAATTAAATTTATGTATAATTAAATATTTTTGCATTAAATATTTTATAAACAAACTATCTTTATTATCTTATTTACAATATATCACATTAAATAATACTGTTTACATTTATTGCAATTATTGTTTCTGCCTACTTATATTGAACTTGTTCGTGCTAAAAGATTTTCTATATTTTCAAAAAGAGTACAAAAAATAAAATATTCACGAAATTAAACTAATTAAATTAAACTGAATTAATAATTATAATTTAATAAAAATAATTAATTTAACTTTATTAATAAAATTAATCAAAGGAACAAAAATCTTTTACATTGCACTTGGTTTCTTTTGCATTGTACTTATTTTTATATTAAATTATTTAATAATGTTTGTTTCAAAGTAAATATATACAGGGTGTTCCTAAAAGGTCTCGTCAAACTTTAACCATAGATGCTACGTATCAAAACAAAATGTCTATATAAACATGGGTCCGGAAATGCCTCCCCTCTGAGATAACATTCCATAGCAGATTACGTAGCTGACAGTGAAGAAGTTTACTACTGTACGTATTACGTTAAGTACGTGCTCATTTGTACAGATACCATGCATCGTTACACTAATGCCGAGTTGGTGGTAATCATTACTACAGTGATTGAGCCAAATAGGCTTATGAAGATACGTGACTTCACCCTGTGTTATCTCAGAAGGGGGGCATTTCCGGACCCATGTTTATATGGACATTTTGTTTTGTTTTGATACGTAGCATCTGGTATCCATCCGCGCTCGAGCCTTATCCCGTCTGTGCCGACACACTGGGCCGTCCTACTTCCCTCCGCGCGCTCTCATTCGTACGACTTTAACATTTAATATCTCGTTAATCATTGCGAATATCGCAAAATGGTACAAGACTTTTTTGTTTATCTCAATCCGTTCTGCATCCTCGCAAACATTGGGCAAAGTGCTTTGGGACACCCTGTATACAATACTTGTTAGTAATGATGGGAAAGGTCTGTCTTCTATCCATGTCTGTTCTATGTATTCCTTCTCTGTATTTTTTCTTGGACCAGGAAGTCTTTCATTTACATCTTTGACCATTTGTATATTGCTGAATGTCCTAAACAGATTAACAAAAATATTTTTGGTAAATATGCATAAAGTGGGCAACCTCACGGATGATCTTGACTTTGACATATGTTGTTAAGGACATAATTCTGAGTAACTTTTCCTTATAAGTTAATCGGCGGTCATCGCTTATTAAAAAGTTATTAACAAAAAGACTTATAAAAACTGTCTAATATACTAAAATACATACGTGAACAGAGAAAGTGTGCACACACACACACACACACGCACGCTCGCTCGCACGCACGCACCAAGGGCTGGTGCGGGGGGCCTCCGGCTCCCCACCCGCACTCCCCCTGATGGGTGGAATTCGCTTCGCGTGGAATGTTGCAAGCATGGAAGTTGCTTCGGTAGACACATTCCACACGAAGCGAGTTCCACCCATCGAGGGGGGCCGAGTAGGGGGGCCGAAAGCTAGTTGACCACGGTCCCGACTAACATAGGTTAGGTTAGGTTAGGTTGGGATCGATTTTTGCGGGGGGTTCTGGGGGGGGTACAGCCCCTCCCCAGTACACTCAATCATGTACTTAAATATGCAAATATACAAATAATCGGAACCGTAGTCATTCGAGACCGTGGTCAATCGGGACTGTGAAAAAAGATGTTGCTGAAAAAATGAAAAAAAGACAGTTGATTTTAAAAAAAAGTATGCAGATGCATGTTGCAAAAATACTTTGTGTCTTCTAGATCTTTAGCAACTCCGTCGCGCAAGGGCTAGCGTTCTACTTGTCTCATAACTGCAAAGCCTTGCCGGATGCGAAGCGACGATTGCATTTTGCAAACAAGTAAACGACATGTTCGACGCACTTAATCGCAAATTGCCAAATCAAGGACTTACGCCGGAATGTAATAACTTCAAGGTAAAATAATGTGACTAAATTATAGTTTATTCGTTTTTATCTTAAGAATATAATAAACTCCATACGCATAGTATATATAGTTATTTATGATATAGGGTCATTTTTTATACAAACTGCAAGTAATAATTATTATACATATTCTTTCAAATATTTTGCATTAGGTGTTGGAGGATTCGTTGCAATGGCTGGACAACTGGGAAACTGCAATGGTGAAAAAAGAAATCAAACCCAATGAGTTTCTCACTACTACAACATCGAGAGGGCTTCGGATCACGCTCCAATCTACGCTACATATGTGCCGCTATCTTATCGAGAAATTTAACTTCGACTACTTATTGACTGGAAAAGTCAACCAAGACAATTTAGAGGTACTTTTATATTCGATGAATTATGAGCAATCTTTCAACATATGTACGCAATCTAGATCTGGTTCTGCTAGTTGGTATTTTATACATCTTAAACGTACACTACTTATCTGTTTCTTCAGAGATTCTTCGGCACGATACGCCAGTCTGCGGGATGTAACGATCACCCGAACTGCCCGACATTCCTCCAGCTTTACAAGCTTTTGTCCGTATACAACGTAATCAAACCTCCGAAATTTAGCAATTGCACTGTATCTGAAGACAGATTGCCATGAAATTTGAAAATCAGCGATCTAAAAGCCGTGTTCGGTGAAAAAGGTGAGGCAAAAAGTTTCATGTATCTTCGAGAGATTCAGAAGAAACTTGACACAGTCTTGGAGTACGAAGATTGGGAGGCCGACGATCTCATTGGGGACAACGATCTCATTACTGCCCATGATTATGATCTATTCCCTATTCTTGATTGCATAATTTATTATATTACAGGTTTTTAATTTTAACAAAGTTTTTACGCTTTACACTAAAACCTTTGGATCCTTAACGCATACTAACACTGCTTATTTTTTAATTAATTTTCTGCCATGCTTTGTTTGTTGTTTATAGATACTTGTTTATAGATACTTCATATTGAGCTCTGTAGAGCTCTATACGAAGAGCTCTGTAGAGCTCTATACGAAGAGCTCTGGGCCTATTTTTTCAAACCTTAAACTAACACTAACTGCATAGCATTACACTTTCAGGTTATTTGTGTAAACAGATACTTAAGCGATATCAATCGCGCGACTTGTGTAGGAGCGATCAGATTGAACTCCAGTTGCACCTCTTCTGTCAGTCAACTAGTTCAACTGAAATCCCGAGGCGGTTTAATTCACGCGAATTTACATTATTTTCATCTCATCCGCTACGTAGAAGAAATATTTGCAAAATATTCATCTTTGATTGACGTGTTCGATCAAACGCTTGAAGAAGTTCTCGAGACCGACAGCTTTACCTTACCTTCCCTAAAGAGCATGCTTCCGAGGTGCTTTCGTACGCGATAATTTATTATATTCGATTAAGGATGCGACAGAACGCTCACCAAGAGAATTTAAAAATGAAAAAGCAATTCGTCGTACAAAAAAAATTGTCGAAACTGACGAATCAATAAAGTATTAGCAACGAAAATTTTAATAAAATGAACTTATTTTTTTTTCCCGCAACTTTATTAACTAATTCTAACTAAAACTCCTCTCCTTCAGCTGCATATCACCCACGGTCTTATATCACCTACAAAAAATATTTTACTAATGAACTGCTAGGCAAGCTACGTTATGTGGTTATGTACAGTTATGTAAGAGAGATAGAAAGCGACTATATTTCTATTTCTGTTTACTACCCCACCGCAGCGACTCTCGTGGTCAAGAGACAAACAATTTTTGGAGACTATCTGCGACCTACCCCCACCACTGAAAATTGAGCAAGTGTCCAGACCTGTATGTAAGACCGTGGTCCTATCTCTTATCAAGAGACACGGCAGTGTCTCGCGCCAAGTGTATGCGCGACGTGCGCGACGGGTGCACGCATGACACGGGTGCTATACTTACGCCGCACAACTAGTTCGGCGTACCCGAAATTTATCGTTCAGTTATAACGGCTGAACGGATGCGTTTCGGGAGGATTCCAGTTGCGCACAGTGATAATCGGACACCACCAATAATATTGATGTATGCCTAGAGGATTTCCTCTGGAAGGCGCTGTGATTGGCTGTGTCCGATTATCACTGTGCGCAACTGGGCTTCACTCTGCGTTTCTGGGTGGGCTTAATTGATTCCTTGGGTTTATATTACATAATAAAACTGTTTTTATTTTTGCTCTACGTCTTCTATAAGCTGAGATATTTTAGCTTAAAGTCCCGAATCGCTAAGTTTTACGTAGAATAAAATGGTTCACCAAATGTCAGTCTCATCTTTAGATCCGTTTGATGGCACCACGAGACACTTCGTAATATCGATTTAGATCCGGTAAGGCTCGTCTACATGACAAGGCGTAAGACGGTGTAAGAGCGCAGGCGCAGGCGCAAGAGGACCGTTACCGATCGTAGCGGTGCGGCGCAGCGGCGTAGGAGAAATAAATTATTTTTTATTTCCAACGCCTGCGCCCACGTTACGCCGACTGTTTTCAAGGTTAAGTTAAGTTATTTCCCTCTATTGAGTGTGAATTGTGTGAACGTTGAAAACCTGGATGAAGGTTATTATCATGGTATAAATATATACTTCTACCATGGTTTTTAATAGTTATTATAATAATGAGGACGAAGTGGACGAAGGTAATGAATCAATTAATAACGTGTCAGAAGAACGTGCGATATATATCCGTACATTCATTCACTGTGTGTGCCCCAATACACAACTGTACGTTAAAAGAAGCAAGGGCTATAGCAAGTGCAAAGATAAATCCCTCACTTGGGCAAGTATAGGGGCAGCGATGACCTCATCACTCACTAGTAAGTAAATTTGAGGCATGTGTATAGGTTAGGAACATGTTGCGTCGCGCGTTCCCGTGTAGACGAGCATGGCGCAGACATTTTGCGCCTACGCTTGAGCTTGCGCCGCGCCCTTGCGCCGCGCCTTTACGCCTTATCGTGTAGACGAGCCTTTAGATGGCACCACAAGACGCCTCGCAGTATCGAGAGTGTACGCTGATTTGCGCCTAGCGACTTGAAATGATCGGACGTGTTTTTGAGATTGCGTTTGAGTTGGTTTTCCCGAGCGATTTCTGGAATGTGAGGGTGTAAGTGGGTAGTGCTTTGGCGTCCTCAGGCGCAGTTACCGGAAGATTAACTCAGAATCTGTCTTGCGTGTAAGGCAATTAACAAAAATTAAGGACGATGGAGCTGAGACGCTGACCCCTGCCGAGGGGTCCCCCCCTCGCCGGGATTCGAAACAATAGGTGATGACTATAGAAATTTCCTACTCAACCCAATGTTACCAAGGGAAATAATCGAGGATTTAGGCAATGTACCGATGCAGGTAGATAAAGAAGATGAGATAACAACGGGAAAGAGAACCCACGAATCGACAGACGAAGAAGTAAATCAAGACGCGTTGCAACAATCTTCGCAAGTAAGAATGGCCTCGAAAAAGAAGCCTACGCTGCATAATGTATCGGCGAAAGATCAACAGGTAAACAAACATAACCGAAATCGCAGCCGTAGCCCTCTTATGTTGCAGTCACGTAAGAACAAAGATAAAAAATCAGAAGCGGGAAAATCTACACGTGGCTCGCCTAACGGCTCTGTCCCGGCATCCCTTTCGGAAGAAGAATCTTCGAGATATGACAAATTCTCGAAGGCACCATATATAGTAAACATCCGTAAAGTATCGGTGGATAAAAAAGAGACAAAACAAATGGCTCTCTGGAAGCGGCGAATATTTTATACAAAGCGAATATAAAATCTTCAAGCATTGAGAAATATTTGTTCAACACATGGAAGGTAACCTTTGAGTCGAGGGCCTCGGCAAACGATGCGATTAATAGTAAATTATTGAAAGAAATGGGTCTAACAGCTTTCATACCAAGATTTAAGACAAGCAGAAGCATACTGATCAAAGGCATTCCGGTGAGCTTTAAAGTGGAAGACCTGAAAGATATCATTGAAAAGGAAAATAACCTGCAAATAACAAAGATCTTCAGGTTGAAAAGAAAGGAAAAGATTGAAAAGAAAGGAAAGGTCAACAGGCAAGCTGGAAGAATCAGAGGCTGTTTGTCTGGAGATTAGAGGAGAAACGATGCCAGAGGTAATCAAAATTCTGAGCACGATAAACCGAGTACAGCCATACGTTCCGGCGGTGAGGATGTGCTACAATTGTGGCCGTTTCGGACACACCAGGAAGGTATGCGAAAAATCCACAAAATGCTTGTCCTGTGCGGGAGATCACCAAGGAGGAAAAGAGAATCCATGTAGGGCCGATCATAGATGCATAAATTGCGAAGATCCCCCCATCGTACGCTGGATAGGAACTGTCCACTGTATAAGCGACAGGCGGAAATCGCAAGGGTCATGGCATATGACAATGTGCCGTTCTTCGAGGCTAGACGAATCGTCGAGAAGAATGAACAAAAAAAACCTATGGCACCAGAGAAGACGCTGAAGGATTTCCCCTTCTTGCCGGGAAGGAGCGGCGGCTTGGAAGGATTCTCCCAGGCAACTCAAGGAGGTACGGAGAAGTCAGAATTCCAGTCTACAGTAAGGAAGCTGAACAACAATAGGTTCAAGGAGAAGCACTACCGCCTGATTGAAGTGATGCTTTTTACGGAAGAAACCGAAAACCTGCTGAATAAAATAGAAAACACTATAAACATACATAATCAAAATTTATCAAGTAAGAAATGCCTAACACAGGCAGACCTAATCAATCTATGAGACCTGCGTTCCAGCTGTTACAATGGAACGCAAAGTCGATAATGTCTAAACTAAACGAATTCTTAAACTATATTTCCGATTTTCATTTTGCAATGATTTCAGAAACATGGCTAACACCTGATCGTCCTTTTGTGGTCAGAGGCTTTGACACTGTGAGAAGGGACAGAGTCAATCAGAGTGAAGGAGGCGTAATGATACTGATCAACCAAGGAATTAAATACAGAGAGGTTGAGGTGCAGGAAGATTGCAACGGTAAGATAGAGGCATGCGCGGTAGGAGTGGATATAATTTGCCCACGTTCGGATGGTCAATTAGAACGTGTTCATTCCGAACGGTGGGCAATTCGAACGTGTCCATTCCAAACGTGGTCAAATCGAACTGCATGCAATATTTTCTGTGGCCATTCCGAACGTGGTTAATCAGAACGTGGGCATTCCGAACGGTGGGCAATTCGGACGTGGTCAAATCGAACTGCATGCCATATTTTCTGTTGCCATTCTGAACGTGGTCAATCAGAACGTGGGCAATCCAAACGTGGTCAATCAGAACGTGGGCAATCCGAACGTGGTCAATCAGAACGTGGGCATTCCGAACGGTGGGCAATTCAAACGTGTCCATTCCGAACGGTGGGCAATTCGAACGTGTCTATTCCAAACGTGGTTAAATCGAACTGCATGCAACATATTCTGTGGCCATTCCGAATGTGGTCAATCAGAACGTGGGCATTCCGAACGTGGTCAATTAGAACGTGTTCATTCCGAACGGTGGGCAATTCGAACGTGTCCATTCCGAACGTGGTCAAATCGAACTGCATGCAATTTTTTCTGTGACCATTCCGAACGTGGTCAATCAGAACGTGGGCATTCCGAACGTGGTCAATCAGAACGTGTCCATTCCGAACGGTGGGCAATCCGAACGTGGGCAATCTGGACGCTCCCGTGCAGTAGAGACGTTTTCGGGAGGTGAGCCTGTTTTTTTGGTCGCATGTTACCGTCTTTCTAATATAGGAACCATGTCCAGTGGGGAATGGGATAATTTCATTAATAAATTCGGCAGTAGAGTCATTTTTGGAGGGGATTTTAACGTTCATAACGAGATATGAGGTTCCTCGCAGACATGCGCATCGGGAAGTAATTTATGGAATGGCCTGATTGACTTGGATTTCTTTGTGATGAATGACGGATCTCCCACATTCCATAGCGCGTCTCATAGGTCAAGTTCGATAATAGATTTGACTTTTACCCACAGCTCAATGGTCTTAGATCTCGATTGGGAGGTTAACGGGGACCCGTGGGGAAGTGACCACTTTCCGATTCGGATAGGTTTTAACAAACCATTAGACTTGTCAAATCCGCTTAAAAGATCGCATCGGCTATACTCATATAAGACCGACTGGGACGTTTTCCAAGTTAATATGGATCAATCTATTAGGGCAGCTTCTGGTTTTGAAGGGATAGATACAGAGGTCGTGTATTCTTCTTTTGTAGCAATCATAGAAAATGCATTAACGGCGACTACTCCGGGTAGGAAAAAGCAGAAGGAGGTCCCAAAAATACATAAAGAAAGTCCACCTAGCCCTTGGTGGAATAAAGAAAAATTAATAAGACTTAGAAAAGCAGCTTTAATGAAATTTAAAAATACAGGAAAATACGAACATTTTATGGAATACAAAAAAAGAGTGAGTATTACGCGTAGAGAACTTCGAAGAATTAAAAAAGAAAGTTTTCAATCTTTCTGTGCAAGGTTAAGAAAAAACGATAACCCGGCTTATGTATGGAACATAGTTAAAAAATTTCAAGCAAGATGGAATTGTAATGAAAAAGATCGAAAATATACACTCGAGAAAACATCAAAAATTCAGAAACAGGCTGCATCTTTATTCCCTCCGTGGGTTCCCACAGTAGAGCCAGACTTGCAAACTCCGGGACACGACGATTTTATAGACCTTCCGTTTTCCTCCCTGGAACTGGATTACGCTATTAAACAGATTAAAGCAAAGTCTAGCCCAGGACTCTATAACATTGACTATCAAATTATTAGAAATTTCTCTTCATTAGGAAGACACCTACTACTTAAAATATACAATGAAGTTCTGAATACAGGTCAATTCCCTGTGGAGTGGAGAAGAAGATACCTAGTCTTCTTCATCCCTAAAGCGGACAAATCAAAATTCCGTCCAATATCTTTAGCCCCTTGTTTGTGCAAAGTAATGGAGAGAATTATATTAAATAGACTAAGCTAGAACACCATAATATACTTCCAAACTCACAATTTGGTTTCAGGAAACAAAGATCCTGTATAGATAATTTAGGTATATTGTACTTAGACGTTATTAAAGGATTTCACGAAGGAAAGGCTACCCCAGTAGCATTATTGGACATCGAATCAGCATACGATAATGTCTTAAGCGAAATTCTGACGGATCGACTCAGGGCGATAGGAATCCCCCCTAAAACTAGAAGTTTTATTCACAACTTGGTCTCATATAGACAGATTACCTGTCAATACGGTAAATGGCAGGAGGTCTTTTCGGCTTACCGAGATCTTCCACAAGGAAGCGTATTAAGCCCTTTGCTATACACGCTATATGTAAAGGAACTGGAACTTGGAAGGGAACTGTCCCCCGGGTAGCAGGGTGCTGCAATACGCAGACGACGTATGTATATATTCAACCAGGCCACCACTAGAGGAGGGTTTAGCCATTGTAGAACAATCGGTAAAGAGTATACTAGAATATCTTGACACAATCGGACTCACGTTATCGACAAGTAAAACACAGTTATGCGTTTTTAGCAGGAACAATCAAGCACTAAGATCACAGGGACGGGGAGGGCGGGAACCTCTCGATCGAACCTATAAGATAAAGATCCAAGACAAAACAATAAAAAATAGTAAGGTTTAGGAATATTAAATGTTTAGGAATGACTTTTCAGTCGGACTTAAACTGGTCGACACACATTAGGAACGTGGAAAAACGATGCGCTTTCTCACTGATTGTGAAAACCTTAGGATGTTTGGCTCGGACATGGTGGGGGCAGACCCTCGTCTGCTGCTCGACGTGTTTCGGGCTCTGATTGGTTCAAGAATGGAATATGGAGGTTTTCTGCTCCAGAATATCTTGAATAAGTTAAAGTCTCGCCTAGATAAACTACAATTTAAAGCCCTTAGAATCGTTATGGGATATAGGAAGTTGACCCCGTTAAATGTAATATTGAGCGAGTCCAAGGTACTGCCACTATCAATGAGAAACGATTACCTATGTAAAAGCTATTTATCTAGATCTTTCACACAACTAGGACACCCGATTACGGATATATTAGAGAAAATTGTAAAAATCAGAAATAGCCCACTAAGCCCAGTAAGGGCAGGATCATTCCCGTTGGCAGAGGTTTTTGAATCAGCCAACAAGTTGTCTCATCTGTTGCCAAGTAGCTTACCCCCCTTGTGTTTCTCGGAAAACCATGATATACTTACATTCTGCCCAGAAGTCAACACCACAGACGGACAGGGTCTAAAGAATCCGAAGAAAATAATGGAAAACTT
>NJRP01001974.1:2950-19432 GCA_003063835.1 Aphaenogaster floridana
TTTTTTATTGTGAGAGGCATCCGATCCTTCTTCGTTATGATTATTGCCTGTATAAACCCTCTTTTTTATTCTAGTATTAATAGTAGAAAAAATGAAAATGAATAAGCGTTGTCTAATAAAATCTTAATTATCATATTAAAATTTTATTTAATTATAACTTAATATTAAGATATACAATTTATTTAATTATTATTGTATTTATTAATTACATTTAAATTACAAATAATTCCACACGTACACAAGATATGACAACTTAAATCTCACGTTCTAAAATGTAATACCATAGCAAAATTTAGATAAAATAATGCACGTGTTTTTCTTGAAACAGCTCAAGAAACATGGTAGTATTAGTAGTGCCAAGTTCACGCGTAACGAGTTCGCGTCAAAGGGTGGTGAGACGTCCATGGCTTTATTTACAATTTACAATTTACACGAATCGCCGAGATAAACCCAGCACACATTTTCTTATCTTAAGAACAGTTGACCCGATTGAGTTCTAATTAGTCTCAATCGTTAGCTGAGATTTAAATTATAGAAAAGTGTTTTTAGTTTTTCTTTCCGTACCCCATGATCGGAGATATCGTAAAGTTAAGTTCAGATAGATAAGTTTTAAGAAACGTCCATGTCGTCATCATTGTCGTCAGACTTTGCGTGACCTTCTTATTTTTGATATCAAGGAGCAGCGGTCAAAAGTTATGTGTTAACAGCGCCCCCGCAGTGTACCATATTGTCCCTTTGACAAATCTTTGGCAGATGTCGTTTTACAATTTTTGCTGGGACCGACAAAACGCGTGTACAATGGAAGAAAATCGGGTAGACAATTCGAATCTGCATTGGCAGAGCGATTTATCCGCTGGTATGATAAAAGCATGTTTAGAAATATATTAGTAAATTCAAAATTAGTTATATTTTTTATAAAGCATATATTTTTTAATATTACTAAAAAAGATATATACACTCATCCGCAAAAAAAGTGGGCCACCTAATTTATTCACAATTTTCAACATTTTTAAATAGCGATAACTTAGCGAAAAATCATCGTATTGAGATGAACCAAAGCTCAAATTAAAGCTTGAATCTTCCTCTTGACAACCAAAAAGTGCAAATTGTGTTACCATAAAATATTTAACAAAATGGCGGATGTTGAATGTAGACCTATAATAAAGAAAGGAACAAATTTTTTCTCACTTTGTGAGTCTGTCACGTACCCAAAAAGGTCTGCGAAAATTTTCGACTTTCTGATGTGAAAACTTGAAGTTTTCCCTACAAAATCATTTTTTTAAAATGTTTCTACGATTTTTTGTTACTGAGTTATTGTGGATTGAATAAGAAATGAGCATTTTGAATTTGATTGCTCATAATTCCGTTAAAAATCATCGTACCGCAATTCAAAAAACAGATTCTTAAAGCTGAAACTTTGCTCTATCGAATAGTATAATTGCCAAATTTTTTAAAATAACATGTAGACATGATGCAAATAGAAAATAATAATATAAAAATTAGCGATTTTTCCCTTTTTCGTTTTGACCCAGAAAACAATTGGGTAGAACAACAACAAAAATTTATTCTTCACGTTTTTGCACTTCACGTTGTACCTTTAAGTACCCTGCATTTAAAAAAAATTTGCCAAATAGCTATGAAATTTTTTTCATGGTGGCTACTATGGTTTCATGGAGAAAAACGTACAAAAAATTGTGAAATTGCTTAATTTCAGTACAAAAAAGTGTGCAAATTAGAAACTTGCATATTGTTTCCTCATCATATTTAGATGTTTGTTCACCTGCAAAAAAAAATTGGGCCACCAAATTTTTCCACAATTTTTTAACATTTTTAAATAGCGATAACTCAGCGAAAAATCACCGTATTGAGTGCACAATGACTTTGATCAATTCTGAGATAAAATTGAATAATTCTTTGAAAAATCATCGTAGAACAATGACTTAAAAAGTGAATTAAAGATAAAAACATGTTCTTGAGGAATATGTATGGTAAGCTTCTTTTGTTTAAATTTTATGTTTGTCTAAACGAATGGTTATCACAGGCTAATTTTTATCATTTTACAAAGAGCATACATTCTTTGCAAATTATCTTATCGTGACGAAATATAAAAGTTTTAAGATTTAAAGTTTACTCTTTAATTTCCTTTTTGGTAAAGTTCTCTACGATAATTTGTATCTGAATTACAGATTTTACAAGAAAAAGTTGTCCGTTAACATTTTGTAACATTTTTTACAAAACGGTATAACTTTATCAAAACAGGTCGTAGGAAAATGGTCAAGTACTGGATTTGTTTGGAAAAAAGTAAACTTTTAAACACATACATTTTTGTGTTACATAAATATGAAAGAACCGATTCCCTTGAGCAGCGCACCAGTTCGAAAGAGAAAAAATTCTCCTTCTTTTTCAGATCTACGTTCAACATTCACCATTTTGTTAAATATTTTATGTAACACCATTTGCACTTTTTGGTAGTCAAGAGGAAGATTCAAGCTTTAATTTGAGCTTTGATTCATCTCAATATGATGATTTTTCGCTGAGTTATCGCTATTTAAAAATGTTGAAAAATTATGAAAAAATTTGGTGGCCCAATTTTTTTGCGGGTGAACAAACATCTAAATGATGAGGAAACAATATGCAAGTTTCTAATTTGCACACTTTTCTTGTATTGAAATTAAGCAATTTCACATTTTTTTGTACGTTTTGTTCCATAAAACCATAGTGGCCACCATGAAAAAAATTTCATAGCTATTCGACAAATTTTTTTTAAATGCAGGGTACTTAAAGATACAAAAAAACGTAAAGAATAAATTTTTTTGCTGTTCTACGCAATTGTTTTCTGGGTCAAAACGAAAAAGGGAAAAATCACTAATTTTTATATTATTTTTATCCATTTGCATCATGTCTACATGTTATTTTAAAAAATTTGGCGATTATATCATTCGATAGAGCAAAGTTTCAGCTTTAAGAATCTGTTTTTTGAATTGCGGTACGCTGATTTTTAACGGAGTTATGAGCAATCAAAGTCAAAATGCTCATTTCTTATTCAATCCACAATAACTCAGTAACAAAAAATCGTAGAAACATTTAAAAAAACGATTTTATAGGGAAAACTTCAAGCTTTCACATGAGAAAGTCGAAAATTTTCGCAGATTTTTTTTGGGCACGTGACAGACTCACAAAGTAAGAAAAAAATTTTCCCTTTTTTTAGGTCTACATTCAACAGCCGCCATTTTGTTAAATATTTTATGTAACACAATTTGCACTTTTTGGTTGTCGAGAGGAAGGTTCAATCTTTAATTTGAGCTTTGGTTCATCTCAATACGATGATTTTTCGCTAAGTTATCGCTATTTAAAAATTGAAAAGTTGAAAAATTGTAAAAAAATTTGGTGGCCCATTTTTTTTGCGGGTGAGTGTATATCTGTCTATAACGGGTGTCACGCGAAGTCTGGGACACCCTGTATATATATACTTATATAATGTATATATAACATCCGTACAAAATTACCTTTTTTACAAAAGGTAAAAGAATAGCCTCAAGTACCCGTATTACCTGTGTAAAAGATTTGATATCAAAAATTGGCCACCATTCTAAAACTTTTTATCGTTAAATAAAGTATCTCTTTTAAAAAAACACGTCTTGCATTGATAAACACATGGCATTATCAACATAAAGATATTTCTCAAGATTCGTCCAGTATCGCGCGTTGGTATTCGAAACTACGGTAATTATGACAAACATCCTATAAAGTGATTCAAAATAAACGTTTGTCTTTATCGTATTCCTGACTTAATTCTGAGATGATTTTTCCTTTTCGAAAATTTTGTCTGAAGCTTAGTTTCATTAAAAGAAATAGTTTACTTATTATACATATAAGATTCAAGTACAAGAAGTAGGCAGGGTGGCGCAATTCACTGTCGGACGCGGGCGCTACGTAGGGTGCTTGTTGCGATCACTACACACGATAGTACGCATACATGCAAAGACATTCTCTCGCTGTTTATCTCTCTCTCAGTATTACCTTGCAAAGATTCGATAACTTCATATTGCTCTAGATGGATGAATTTCCCGATGGGCCACAGTTCCAAATAAGTGTTTATTTTAATAAATTTCCATCACTCTTACAAGTGTCAAATCTAATAGATATCAAATCACACATTCCCACTAAGACAGACGTTGAGTAATCTGTCAGTTTTTAATAGACCTACCGTAGTATAATTATACCTTTCAAAAAAGGTAAAAAACGAGCGCCAAGTGTACGCGCGACGTGCAAAAAAGTTAAATATTCTTTTTTTTCTACTACAAAAGCAATGATATTAGGAGGCTTACGCCAAGTAAATATGATTATAACATTTTATTTTCTTCATTATGTGTCTTTATTATACTCATTATGTACCTGTTCGTTTTTTTCATGTTACATTGATTATATTTTCAAGATATCTTAAGCCTCTTGAATATTTAAATATGATTATAATCATATTTAATCATAATATTTGATCATAATATTTGATCATAATCTAAATAGCCTGAAGTAGAGCATGTGACGTCATTAATTTCGGAACGATCATAATCTACTGCAGTTGAAAACGGTAAAAGTGTTTTTTATATTTACCGAAGCGCATGGAAAGTCGATTTTGTTTTTTTCTGTTTTGTTTCGAATCCGATTCAGGGGCGAAACAGCGTTACACACCATTTGCGCTCGGTTGCTAGACATGCGCTTTTCTCAATGTCTCGCCGCGCGCGTAACAACCGTAAACGGTGCGTAATATGGTATGGGCTGTCTTCCTCGCCCGGCTTCTTTATACTCGCCGCTGAATTGCGCGAATGTTCGTTCTTTCGTATAAATTAATAATTTTGGTAAATATTTAGAAAAACTTACGCAGCAAAATTTACATAGATCATCTTGATTTTGACATATGTTGTACACGAGTATATATAGAATAATTTAAGGCACAAACAACAATAAATAAGTAACAGAAAATCTTTAAATTTATTTTGATGTATAATGCGTTAGATGAAGGATTATTGAGAAACTAAGAAATATAACAACAAAAATTGTAAATACTTCTTATTTCTTATTGTTTTTTAATATAATACATGTATACTACAAAGAAAATAACATTCTAAGGCGTTCTACAATTTTCAGTTTCAGTTTTAATTATATATCTTGAACTTAAAATGTCTCAGAAGCTTATAAGATAAAGATGCCTAATTTAAAGCGCATGTTTCTCAGGAATGAGTTTTCTACAATATATGTCAAAATCAAGGCGACCTATGCTGTGTAAATTTGTTTACATATTTACTATAATTTCTTATTAATTATTGCGAAAATCGTAAAATGGTAGAGGATTTTCCATTTAGTTCAAACCGCTCTACGGGAAATGTTGCGTCAATTACTACTGTATATGTTTTAATAATATACACATATACACACAGTGCCATAACTAACCCAGGCAGATGCAACAGGTGCACAGACACAGGGCCCAGAACGAAGAGGGCCCTGAAATGGAACTGATAAAAGAAATGATCAAATATAATAATATTTTCAAATTTTTAATTTCGCCGCCGTGCTCTGTTGTGTAGTTCAGATGTTGGTGAACCAAGTATGTCGAGTAGGCCCAGGCAGTCCACCCGGTAAAAAATTTTTCATATATAAACATATATAAACATGTATAAACATATATAATTATGTATGAAATATGTCCATACATAAAATTGCTTATATATAATTATATATAACTTTTCCATACATTTATATATGATTATATATGATTATATATGAAAAAATTTTATTTATAAACATATTTTAAACATAATTATATGTATATGTTTATATATGTTTATATGTGTTTATATATGTTTATATATGAAAAAATTTTTACCGGGCATTATTTAGCGGTTTAACGATTGGTCATTGCGTCGTTTAAAGCTTTAAGTTTGAAGCCTCGACACTAATACAAAACATTAAAACTGCAACTACACTTGATATTCGACAGGCTTTTCGTGATTTTGGATTTATTGAATTATATCTGAATTTATTATATATTATATCAATGTGTTGTGTTCTCTGAACATTTTCACTCTTCTCGTTTCTGCTGCTTCCTGTGAAAGAAGTTTTAGCAAGTTAAAATTAATTTAAAATTATTTAAAATTGATTATCGGATAAGAACGATTATTCAATTTTTCCATAATTTCGATTGAATATAATATCGTTAAAGATAGTGTTGTATCCGCGCCTCCCGTTATGTCGCTCTCGCAGCGGCGCGACACCGACGTGAAGTATCGACAAGAAGAGGAACGTCGTCGCCCTGACGACAACGATCAACATTTATCGATCCGTGCTACCGAGCTGAACGGACGTGTTACTTTCGTGTTATAAAACCGTTGTATTTTTCTGGTTCGTTAAAGGAGTTGTGAGTGTTCTTTTCTAAGAGCGTGTTCCTTATTTCTTTCCACGCCCGCGTATGTCGCGCGCGTACAGGCAACTTCCGAGTGCGCGAGTGCAACATTTTGGGGGCTCGTCCGAGATTGGACAAACGACGGCGAGAACACCACCGGCGGAATGACGAACTCGGCGGCTTCCTCACTAGCGTGAGGCTCTTCTGAGGGTCCTTCTGAGGAAGAGGCAGTGGATCAGGACTCCGAAGTTTTTTTTCGAGACGGATCTTGCGAGCCATTGCCGAAGAGCTGCGGCAATTTAAGAAGGAGCGGCGGCTGCAGCATCAGCGGGAGGCGGAGATGCAGGCGCAGCAGCAGGAGCGGGACGCGGCGCTGCAACGCCTGGAGGAGCGGCTATCACAGATAAGAGCCATAGCATATAAAAAAAACGTACGCAGTAAGACTTAAACTTAAGCGAATCGAAAAATCACAATCGAGACTTAAGAACGCCATCTTAAAACTCAAAACTTTTGATCGGTCGATTCGCTTAAGTTTAAGTTTTACTGCTTACATTTTTTTGTGTGCCATGGCCTTTGAGTTTTAAGATGACGTTCTTAAGTCTCGATTGTAATTGGTCGATTCGCTTAAGTTTAAGTCTTACTGCATACGTTTTTTTGTGTGCTATGGCCCTTAAATGCTTTTGAGAACATTTCCCCCCTTCGAAGGAAATTCCGCGATGCATAGGTCATGTTTCGATTTGGGGTAAAACTTAAATCGGACGTTTATGACGGGAGCGTTCCTCTGCGCGAGTTCCTTACACGGTTTAATTTCATCGCGAATTCTAACGGGTGGTGCGACGTGGCCAAAACCGTGGTCCTAGCTTCGAATTTGCGGGGAAAGGCGCGTGAGGTTCTCGACAGAAACGCGGAGATAGAGTCGGTAACATACGCGAAACTAACGGCGAAATTGGAATTACGTTTCGATGAGAGGCATACGGCCCAGTCGAGTTACTTGGAATTCACTAAGCAAAATTTTGGTGAGGATTTAGCTTCCTTGGGCTTTGATATCGAACGCCCTGGCGCGAATGGCCTATCCTGTGCGGGTGTTGCAAGTGCAATTTTTATTTCATATCGACGATTGTGTTTAATAAGATATTAATCATATTATGACACTGTTGATTACAGAGATAATTGCGCGTCCACGCGCGTGACTCACTATTAATGTTACGGATTTCTACAGACCGAAAACGTAAACTTAATGAAAAAATTACAAGAGCAAATAGAATTACAAGTACAACAAATAGTAAAGAATATTTACAGCAAAAACGCACGAAATAAGAAAAGACGCGAGTAATTATTCACTTTTCTTATGTTAGATAAGGCAAAGAGATTTTATAAAAATGAAACATTAACTTTCCAACAAGTATAATTTATATTATATTACAAAAAACATATTTATTTATTAAATATTTTATTATTATTTATAAACAAATCAATAGTGGGATTTTTAAACTTTTTTTAGTTCTATAAATCTTATGAATTTCTTACGTAATGTAAGCATAGTAAATTATAAAGAACCTTGTCCATTGCATACGCATGTCATCGCGGCGAGTTTCGCGCCGACGATATGAATGATATTGTGTGACAGCTCGCATCGTGTAAGGACGGTAGCGTGTGCCCGTTTCAGTTTCGATTACGGAAAAATTAGTGTCTTCTACATGTCGCATGCGACGAGAGAAGAAGATGATCTGTCTAAATATTATAAATAATTTAGAATAAATGATTTAGAATTACGTGACCAAATCCAGCATGTTTATCAAATAATTCGACAGAGACTTGGAATTTTCGTAAGAGTTCGCGACTCTGTAAGAAGAAGATGCCAAGACTGTATGGAAATGGAAGGAGGACATGTGAACACCTTCTGTAAATATCGAGATAAAGATTTAGACAGATTATCCTCTTCTCACGTCGCATGCGACACATGGAAGTCAATCATGATGCTAACATATAAAAATATTTATATTTCAGAAACGGTTGAGCTTTCAATCTTTGTTTACTAAGTTTTTTTTACTCAGTATGGTGTGTACTATCTACCACATAAATATTAAATGTTTTTTTTAACACCCTGTATAATATACCAGCACTGCCATTTAGTCACTTAAGTCACTTTTTGTTACCTTTTTTTTGACAAGTCACTGAAAAATCACTATCGTCTAAAATGGGTCACTATAGTCACTTTTTTTTCCTGAGTTGACATAAAATTTATAAAACATAAGCGTTCTGTTCATATTTTTATTGTCTCGTCTGATAACAATTGCTCACTGTTGCTCACTGGTCGCTGTATTAGTCTAGTGTTTCAGCATGATTACTTTGCACTGCGAAACAAATACTAGACAAGCAGTACGACTGATATAAAATCTATCACGCTGCCGGAAAAATGCAAAGATGAAAATAATTGCTGAACATACAAAAGAATGTTTGTGCGTGGCCTCTCGACCAGTTCAGAGACATAGTCCACCCAGTATTCAATTGTTCGTCAGAGCGTGCGTGCGCAAATACGTTTTTGATTTTTATTGCATTTTTTAAAATTTTATCATCATCTAATGAATATGTTTATCCTTTTGCTTTATCCAGAGAGAAAAGATAATAATAATGTTTAAACTTTTATTTTGTTTGGTCATTGAGTCTTTATTTTATTATGTTTAATAAAATGCACTATTTATTTTATTTAATAAAACTGCACCAGAGGTGTACTTGTATTGTATCGTTCAAGCCCCTGTTCTTTCCTTATTGTAAACTTTCAAACCATACTATGAAAAGAATTTGTTATATGTTAGACTATCCAAAGATAGACCCAGGAAAATAAGAGTAAATGTTAATTTTTTTTTATTTAAATGGCCTTAATTACTCTGAAAATTTAATAAAGAAATGTCACTTTTGGTTACTATTTTAATACCTGAAAAGTTACTTTTTGTCACTTTTTCTGTCAAAAATCAGTCACTATTTCGCTTTTTTTGATCCAATGACTGAATGGCAGCGCTGATATACTGTTCGAAAAAGACGGGGGAGACTGTACGTGCCCCTATCCCGCTGACCCTTTCGCTCTCTACCTAGGCCTGTAACTAAAAGGTAAATAATATAGACATAATGAATTATTTCTTAATTGTTTGATATGTATATTGGCAATTACACGTCAAATTGGTCAAGAAATAACCTTGTATTTTTTAAATCGATTGAAACTTTTTTGTTGAAAAATAAAGTGTTAGCTTTAAAAATTTATATCTTTGGTTATATTTGTAAAAGAGAAATGATAACAAATGCATTTTAAAGCGACGAAGACAATCTTTTTATATAAATTTTTATGTATATTTCATGTAAAAAAGGTTTTGATCGATTTAAACATACAAATTCATTTCTCGTCCGATTTGACGTGGAATTGCTCTTTTTTGGTGGAGAGTTGTCGAATGCATACCGATCGCCTTAATTGTACCTCATTAATATACTTGTTTATTATATTTATTTATTTTTTATTCTATTTTAGTAAATAGGAAAAAAGCAATAGCAGAAATGAATAGCATAAAAAGAGAAGAAATGAATAATAAGAATAAAATGAATAATATAAACAAAAATTAGACAGGTTCCATCTCATTGCATAAACATATTTGCAATTATTATAAAGATTGAATCGATATTTGTAAACTCTATCAAGTTTCTTAAGGTAGTTCTTGTGCTACAATATCAGCCAAAAGTTATGGCTCTGAGAGATATAAGAAATGAATATATCTCCCCTATTGGGATCTGACATATCAAGATACGACATCTTGCGGGAATAGTTATTTGTGTATCAAGTGCGGAAAGTTGACAATTGCACACGAGCGCGGAGTGGACGTACCTGTCTCTTATACACATCTAGATGTGTATAAGAGACAGGTGTAACACGTGCGAGTTGACAATTGTAAACTCGTGCGGGTGATCGCATTCGCCTTCTCCGCGCTCGTGTCCAATTGTCAACTTCCAGCACTTGTTACACAAATAACTATTGTGTATCAAGTGCGGAAAGTTGACAATTGCACACGAGCGCGGAGTGGACGCTGTCTCTTATACACATCTAGATGTGTATAAGAGACAGCCGTGCGAGAGATGTCGTGCAGAAAACCCGTGCAGAAAGTAATGAGGCCGTGCAGAAAGTAATGAGGCCGTGCAGAAAAGAGATATTGGCACGGTTTCGAGTGGAAAATTCCTCTGTGTGCAATTGGTTACTTTCCGCACAGAAAACACGCGCGTAATGGGCCATTTTCGGCGCACATGTGATATAAATAATATAAGCTCTGTAGGGATACTCTTCCTCGACACAGCATATACTTGCACACGTGCGATTATATATATTTTGTCATAAAAATGGAAAGTGCTGGGGGTCGATTGTGTATCTCGAAACCTCAGTGAAAATGACAAAAGTGAGCATTTTCTTGATTGGGTAAGTTTCACTATAGTGAAAATGCGAGATATTTTACGTGAGATTACTCGACAAGAAATTTTGTGTCGAATAACGCCACAATTATATCGAAAATAGTGGTGCAGCCAGTTCAGCAATAGAAAACAGACGCTAAGATGTGGATTACATTTTAAATAAAATGATTATGATATAAACACACTACAGCCTTTGAATGCCATTATATCTAAGGCAATGTTAAAAAAATTAGCTATGACAGGTATAATGAGTGATGTGCGTTTGTGCGATTTGGTTTATTATGTTATGGTTTATTATGTTAACTGGTACGATGCCCGCCCGGAGTGTAGGGAGGTCCAGGTTCAAATCCTGGCTGAGGTAATATTTTTCACAATAATTTCTTTACAGTTTTCGAGGAAGGGAAGATCTTATAGATGCTTATTAGCATCAAAAGTTATTAGAATCCTGCTCGTTAAATGAACCAAAACCCGTGGTCGCTAACGTAGTAAGAATATTTCTAATTAATCAATTTAGCCAGTTGTCGTCGAATATATAATTTACCTTGATTTGTTATTGTGTTATGAATTAAAGTAGAGTAGAAAAATTATTTTATTATTATGGTAAACTTGTATTTAATTAGGAAAATTTAAATAAAGGTTATTTAAAAAAATGTTTTCGTTCATTATAAATGTAAATCAGCCAATTACGAAATTCTTTACGTTGTTTACATTATTTACATTCTTTACATTTTTACGTGGAAGATAGTAATTTAAAGAATTAATTCTTTACACGTAAATAATCATGTAGAGAATTGACATAAACTATACGGCACATCACTGGGTATAACTTATGATTTATTAGAAAATACGTATATATAAAAAGAGTAAACGTGAAGTAATTTATATATTAGAACAACGAGTTAATAACAAACCTCAACTTATTAAAAGAAAGAAAATTCTACAAAATATTTTAAATAAGTTAAAATAGAGAGATGTTTATAATGATGTTACGTTATATTACTTTTTTTACAAAAAAGATTGTGTAATGTTACAACTATAAATATGTATTTTATGTTCAAATAATATTATTATATTCACATTATTAATATTATATATTATATGTGTTATATATTATTGTAATGTTAATATCTATTTAATAAAAAACTTTGATCTCTGCATATTTTTGATGGCCGTGGACACAAGCGGTGAACTGTTCGCTTCTGTAACAGTTCATTCCCATGAGCACAGAGATATCGCATTTTCACTATGCCCATAGCCAATCGCGCGTATTTTTTCATGTGAAATGAAAATACGAAAGGCGAGAAAAATCGACAAAGATACACAATCGACCCCCTGAATTTTCACCGCGTTTAATAAAAAAAAGGATGTATTGCTGTGTATTTAATTGCACAGCAAAATCCTTAATCCGGATACACGTTTGCGTTTCCATCGTTTTCCAAAGCCGAATGAGTGCTCTGTTTACGTGAAAAACATGTTTAGCAATTTAGAAGAAATTGACAAATTTAAGGCGTAGATAAATGCCCTCAAAATTGGAAAAAAGGTGACTCAAAATATGAAAGTGTGCTCACGTCATTTCAGAAAAGAAGATTACATACTGCCTGGTAAGTAACCTTCAAGATTATGTCAAACAATATTTTTGGTGAAAAAATTTTCTACAAAAATTCTGAAAAGTTTCTGTGATTTATATATAAATTTTTTATGTTTTTCCTGTAAAATTTCGGTGTTATGGAACATTTTAGTGAAATCACAGAAAAATTGCAAAATCATAGAGAAAATACAGAATTGTTGACTCAGAAAAATCACAGAAAAATTACAAAAAATTAATAAATATATATATGTATAATTTATGTCTTGTTTAATTTTAGATTTTCTTACTGGTAGACGCGCCCTTAAGAAAAATGCCATTCCATCATGCAATTTGCCAACGAGTAATATTTCAAAGAAAATTAACAATACTGAAGGTAATAATGCAAGAACGAATAGGCGTTTAAACAGAGAAATGAAGAAGACTGAACTTGCCGAGACGGCAAAAACGAATGATACTGACATAATGATGGAAAACACGAGCAACGACACTGTAAACGACTTTGGGAGCTTTCTAATAAGAGACACTGTGTTACACAAAGGCATCTCATTGGCTACATATTATCTTAGATGATGTTTTAGATAATATGTAGCCAATGAGATGCCTTTGTGTAACACAGTGTCTCTTGTTGGAAAACTCCCATTATGTCTCTTGTTAATACTGCTGCCGTTAATGTTGCAAATATAAATAATATAGGTGAAAACGATATTGTCCCTATTAATAATTTAAATGAGTCTAGCGCAGTAGAATCATGTCATATTGAGTACAGGTCTCAAGTGGAAACTTGTTACCACAATTTGTTGATTTTATAACCAATGATCAAGATTTAAACACAATAACAGGTATAGAATCTTTTAAGATCTGACACAGCATAATCGATGTTGCAATGAAGGTACGTCCTGATTATTGTAATATTAAGATACCCTTGTATAATAAAATAATCATGACGTATATTAAATTGAAACAAAACTTGTCAAATCCTATGCTGGCAATTATGTTTCGGTGCTGTACTCCAAAACATTGTCAACGAATATTTTATGATACTTTACATATATTAAGTGAATGTTTAAAAGGTATTATATATTGGCCATCAAAGGAGGAACTGTCGAAAAATTTGCCACAATGTTTCGAAGGTTTCGAAGATGTAGTAGTTGTATTTCATTGTACAGAAACTTTTATTCAAGAACCCAAACATTTTTGCTGCGGATTAGTAACGTATTCTCATTACAAGAATGCGAAAACGATTAAAATAATGACGGTAGTAACACCAGCTGGGAATATATGCTATGTTAGTAAGGCTCATGGAGGGAGGTCTTCCGACAAAGCAATATTTGAGAAAAGTAACATTGTACAATTATTAAAGCCCAGCGATGCAATTATGGTTGAATGTGGATTTAATATCGATAAAATATGTAGATTTAATAATTAGAAACTTATTCGGCCACCGTTTTTAAAAAATCAGGAACAATTTTCTTAGTCTGAAGCTATTTCAGCAGCAAAAATAGCTAAAGTTAGAGTTCATATCGAGAGATCTAATCAAAGAATAAAAACTTTCAAAATTATTGGGGATGTAATGCCTGCTAATCTTATACCTATCATACATCCGATTATGAATGTTGTTTGCGCAACAGTCAATCTAAATTCGCCAATTTTGAAAGCGGACAAGTTTATGAATATTTAAAACACTCTTTCAATGAAAAAACTATTGGTAATAAAGGTTCAATGTGCACAATATAAATTCAGCATTTTTTATTGAAATGAAATAGTATTATTCATGCAAACCATATTTATCTTTCAACAATAACACTAATTGTAAGACTAGTTTTAAAGTACTCATATAATTTATAAATATATTTAAATGCGCGCAACAAATAGCATAAATATATTGTAAAAGGAAAACGTTTATAAAATAAAGCCGACACTTATGAGTATAATTCAGACTTCATGTTATTTATAATACAATCACATTATAAGCAACGTTATGTATCTTTTTATAGTTTTTAATCAATTATATTCTTTTTGATTGTTTTATTGTATTTTCTTTTTTGTAGAAATTTGGTAGAAGACGAAGGAATACTAAAGGCGCAGCATATTATTTTATGTGCTAAAGATGAAGAAAGTGCAAAAAGAATGATACCGTAAAAATATTTGCTCTTTGTTTACAAACGTCAAATTTGAGAGGAAAACCGCACAAAATCAAAGAAAAAAATTCGTGGAAATGGTCAAATCGAAGTAATGCTATGTCCATGTAAAGCAGGTCTTGGCGAAAAATGCAAATATATAGATATCCAGAACAAAAGACATAGGCAATGTTGCTCATAACATGATTTTACTATACTTGAATTGCACTTGATATCAGTTTAATTCTCTGTTTTAATCACATTAAAATTAATTCTACACTTTTTGCATCTTATTCGTATAAGATAAACACGTACCAGATATTAACATTTTTTAAAAACATTCCAATCAAAATAAACAAAAAAATTATAAAAGTAAAAAACAATTATTAACCATTATCTACGATAAAACTATAAAACTATTATTTAACGTTTTGGCTTACGTTTTCATCATTTGAACACACTTCATGAATCATAATATTAAAATAAGTTCTCTTCAACGTTACTAATAATTTTTCAACATATTCTTTGTTGAAATCTATCTGTAAAATTATGATACTAGTATCAAAATCCGCATATACAGCGAAGGAACACTTTTGCAAATTAAGTACAGCCATTCCAAATTGCACTTGCGCGTAGTACTTATGGTTTTGTTTTAGTTGTATTGTTCCATCACCTGATATGACCAACAACTTTTAAATTTATATTTAATAGCTTCTTGAACGTTCATAAATTTCCCTTTGAATGGACATTTTATTTCCAACAGCTCTACAACTTTATCATTTTCAAGTATAATCCCATCTGGAGAATAACCCAGCCATGAATTTTGTTGAGAAATTACCAAACCAATTTTGTAAACTTTCTTATTTGAAATTTTACAAAATGTCTCTCGAGCTTTCTTTTCAGTTGTTTTGTCATAGGCGGTGTATTTATTTTTAAACTCGTTGGATGAAAGTACCTTGAACATTTTTTACGCCAATCGGCATTTTTATTTAGACTATAGGTGTATACCTTATAACACCTCGAACCCGTCAGACGAAATTGCTTTTCATTATGCCACTTCAAAGTGGAAATCATTGTTTCTTCACAAATTTTCGCATAATCGCCACATAATCTCTGCATTACATCTTCACAGCATGGTCGGATGTTGAATTGCAGATTTTTTATGCTTTCCATCAAGAAAGATTTCTGATGGGAAAAGATGTATAAAATCACTTCTAGTTCAAGATTCGATACAAGATTGTTGTTAATATCTTGTCTAAACGGAACATGTCTTCCACTCTCTAATAAAATTAAGAGACAGTTAATAAAATTGACATCAAATACTCGAATTATTAAATTATATTTAAGAAAATTATTTTTTTATACCTTTGCATCGCAAAACCTGAATCAGGTTTCTTAAAAATAAACTTTCATTAATCATTGTTCGTATGTCCTCTGTGACTTTGAAAGACTGTGCCGTAGCGTTACTCTCTTCAAAGGAGGAAATAAAACATTTATGTGTGTTCAAGAGGAGCTCCTTCATATTTTTCCAAAACATGTTTTTGGGATTGCTTCTAAGAACATTTCTTATCCGTGCAAGACAGAACATTGAAATCATCAATGTTATTCCTATATATTATGTTCATAATTTATACAAGGTCCTTGTAACGGTCGCCACGATTTTTAAGGCACTTACAATAATCTGACAAAAAAGTCATAAACAAAAATTTATCAGTTTCTAACCGGCAACAAATTGCAATAATAAAAATTAACCAAACATTTTAGCAAGGTCACCTTGAAATTTTTAAATGGAAACACCGGTAATTATGTACAAAAAAACCGCATTTGCCAATGACTTTGACCTTGACATATGTTGTCAAGGTCACCCTCCTGAGTGACCTTCAGAAGATTTTAGCCTTTAGTGTGCCTTCAAAGCGCGCGCGCGCACGCACACA